>SJVG01000936.1:0-14286 GCA_034774675.1 Scedosporium minutisporum
CCCTTCGCCCTCCCCCTTCCCTACTCACAATTTTGACCGTGCCGTCCCAAGAGCTAGAAGCAAAACTGTCTTTCGTCACGGGGTTCCAACACACAGAGAACGTCTCTCTCTTGTGTTCGTGGAAGTTCATAACGGGGAAACCCGGTTCCACCCCTATGTCGTAAAGCTTGATAGAGCCATCTCCGCATGCTACCACCACTTGCCTCTCGTTGATCTCAGACCAGGCGACATCGTATTGCGCATCGTTCGTGTCAAAGCTAGGGACCGTACCTCCGCGTCAGAAAACAGCGCCCGAAACTATTCAATGCCATCGCATTCCTAGCTATGACTTACGCCTTCTCAACAACCACAGTCCCCTGGTTCGTCAGGTTCAGGACAAAGACCCTTCCGTTCCCGACGATTCCAAAGTTTGCCGATGTCGCGACCGCGATCTTGTTATCGTAATAAGGCGAGTATTTGACCGCATAGGGGTTGTAGCCCTGCGTCCTAAATTCGAGCATCGCCGCCATAGCTAATCAGGTGAAGATGCCGAGGGGCATCACCAATTTTCCCCAACGTTTAAGACAAGTCGCATTCAGGAACACTATATTCAAGTAGGGATTCGTTCGCCGTTCCGTACGAGTGCGTCTCTCCTCGGGTTCCGGTAGAGCTCCAAGGCAACAAGTGACGAACAGTGGTGGACTTGGTGAATGAAGCTCTCGTCGAACTGACCCTCGGACGGACCTCGGCAGGTGCCATCGAAATGGCTTTGGTGGGGGAGTCTCTCAGTCGCACTTGGCTTCTTGATCGGGCAGGTGGGTTGTTAGTCATCCTAGCTACCCGTTAACCCGTCAAGCGCAGGTAGATTGCTAGGTGTCAATGTCAGGTGACTTCGCGCACGCCATCCGGGTACCCCGTCTGAGGAGGTCGCGTCCCATCATCCACTCAACCGTCACTTCAATCTGCAACTAGAAGAATACGCCCTTTCTATGACGAAAGATTTCTGCGCTGCCTGCGGGGTGAATTCTGATTTCTAAACAAGCCATATAAAGTGGGGTAGATGCCTGCCTCTCCAGTATATATAACAGAAGATTCTCTTAATTTGCACACGTTTCAAACAATGGACAATGGACGCCTTCGTTACTCGGAAGCGTAAGAAGGATGACGAACTTGAAGAGGCTCTTGGCAGCACAGAAGATGAACCAACTGATGTGAAACTTGCCATACTTTCGTCACTTCATCCCGGCATCGAGCAAGAGACGTTACTCGACATACTCCTTGCCCACGATGGATCAGTCGCAGAAGCGTCCGCCATTCTCAAGGCCCAAACACCACTCAAGAAGCTGAATAGCGCTCTTGCCTATCAACCATCCCTTAGGCACTTCGCCCGGCTGAAGGGTGACGATGGACAAGGGCTTCCTGCTAGGAAGAAGTTGATATCGAAGAAGGGGGCGACGATGCATCTCTACGATCCTGTTGATGTCGCAGAACACACACCTTGCACCATCATCCACAACTTCTTGCCAACCGAAGAAGCGAATGCACTATTGGAAGAGCTGTTGGCCGAATCAGAATCGTTTGAGAAGATTAGTTTCAAACTTTTTGAAAATGTGGTCGCGAGCCCGCATACTTCCGGCTTCTTCGTCGAGAGTTATGACGAGATGCGCGAGCAAAAGACCGCTTACCTCTATAACGGAGCTAGACTTACAGTAGGAAGCTTTTCATTTGCCTTTCTTCCTTCTTCCTATCCCATGGTCTCGTACTCAAATTTATCTGTAGGACGTCCGCCGCCTTACGCCTCATCTGCTGAAGGTGAAACCTATCGTCCAGGAAGCGGTGAACAAAGAAATTGAGACGAGGATACGCACGCGATACCCAAACGGCCAAAAGTTGAAGTACCAATCTGCGAAACCCTGGGTTCCGAATGCAGCTTTTGTCAACTGCTACAATGGCCCGAAGGAGAGCGTTGGGTGGCACAGCGACCAGCTCACTTACCTTGGACCTCGGGCAGTCATCGGCTCCATCTCCCTTGGCGTGTCCCGTGAATTCAGAGTTCGGCGTATCCTGCCCAAGGACTCGGATAAAGACTCGACCGATAACTCTGATGCAGAGGGCCAGATCTCAATCCATCTTCCGCACAATTCACTGCTTGTTATGCATGCCGAGATGCAGGAGGAATGGAAACATTCCGTGGCACCCGCGCCCTCTGTCCAGCCACACCCGATTGCCGGGAATAAGCGCATCAACATCACGTACCGGTATTATCGGGATACCATGCACCCAAAATTTACACCCAGATGCAAGTGCAATATACCTTGCGTGCTTAGGGTTGTGCAAAGGAAGAAGGAAAACTACGGCAAATACTTCTGGATGTGTCACGGAGGAAACGTCCCGGACAAAGAGTCTTGCACTTTTTTTGAGTGGGCGCAGTTCGACGACGATGGAAACCCTACTCGTACGAAACATGAATTGTCATCAACATCTAGGACGGCTACAACCACCGCTATCGGATGAAACCTCACTCTCCGTTGAGATGATTAGCATCGATCATACTCAATTAATGACTATCTTCTAGGAGACGTGTCGGCGACCCCCCTTCGGCTGGGAGAGCTCGTGCGGCGAGAGTTCTGGATACTCTTAAGGGTTCACATAGGGAGTGCCATGCTTGTGACCCGGGACTACCTTGATATCCAACTCATCGAGAGTGAAATTGTTCAACGCTCTGATATTTACCGGGTAGAGGTCGTTCGCCTTCGCAAAGGCCCTGGTTGCCTCGTCCAGTTTGTCCATCTCATCCTGGGTGAGGTCCTTGAATTTGTTGGCGATAAGAACTCCACACTTCTTACAGAACGACTTGAGCACCATTCCGCTGTTGAAGGTATAATCGGTGATCGAATCCCATCCCTGAATGACAAGCTGGTCTTTCTTGGGGTATATCCATACGACTCCGTACTAAACGGGTGTTAGTTTATGGATGTTTGACGAAGGGTTGACACCTGCGACCAGGATGCGCTTCGGCCGGCTTACCCTCTCACAGATACTGCAGGTACATTCCGAAATTGGAGCGACGGGCCCGAACCCGTCATAGTTCTTGTCGATAGGTTTGCTGCGCAAGGCGAACGTGACAGCTCCGCAGTGGCAACTACCATAATACATCTTGGAACCCTCGATTTCGGCGGTAGGCTCTGGGCCGGAGTATTCGGGCACCACATGTTCTGGTCCGATCTTCTCACCACCGGCTCTTTGGGAAACATATCAGCACACATGTTCTTTACTATCCCGGCATACAAAACACCTACGGAGTCTTTTCCAGAGCATGGGTATCCATCCCTTGGATACAATGGACCTATACGAATTAGTATCGAACGAGACGAGCTTCCAAAACGATCGGAAAATTCGGACGCGAAGGGGACGCTCGTACGTTTAACGCATATAAAGTGCCGTTGGGAGTGTCTCCCTTGCCGATCGCAGAGACACCGCATTTGGGACAGAACTGCACCGCGGTCAGTATGCTCATCGATTCGACTACCAACCCGAATGCGAAAGCAGGCCCGTCAAACGCCTACCATGTGAGAAATCTTCTTGCTGCCGAATTCATACGTCGTGAGATCATCCAGGGCTCCCTTGACGATCTTCACGGTACTGGCGGGCGTGAAGATGAGAAGATAGCCCTTCTTGAAGCAGATGCTACAGCCACACTGCATCGCGCTCTTGATTTCGGGGATCTCGGCCTCATAGACGAAGGCGCCGCAATGGCAGTTGCCACGGTACGTCTTCGTCGGTGCCTGAGTCTCGGACGACATATTCACGGTGTGTCTTCAAGAAATGCTATTTCGAAATATGGAGAAAATCTGGAGAGAAATTGCTGGATTTGAAAAAGGAGAAGCTGGGCTGGACCAAGAGTTGTTATGTTTGGATCGGGCTTTAACTACTGAGGAAAACGCCTCTCCTCATTTCTGGGGCACAGCAACGATTCAACGTTGGTCTTCTACGACACTGTGGAAAGCGGGGCGCCCTCACAGAAGTTCTGGGACAGAAGTACCGATGTGCGGATTCCAACCAATTCCTTGCACGATTCTAGCTTCTCCCGCACAGGATGTTGCGGGCATGAAGTTGCTCCGTGAAAAATGCGGGGGGTGGGGAAGGGAGCCTTGACCCGCGACCCCTCCAGAAGGAGCGGATGCCTAACGATTAGGGCTGACGCCCCGCGAGAACTGAACCTCAACGGATTTAACGCCGCACGCTGACAGCTCATCTGCAGCATCGCCTCCTTCTCTGCTTCAAGGGGTGAAGGCCAACTGGAACGGTGAAAGTTGACTGGGTGGTACTAACGACTCATTGTGACGAATACAAAGTTAGCGGCGGGAACCGTGATCCCCCAACGACACGTCGAATAGTAATCAGCGCCGGAGCGGCACTCAATCCCTTTTTGTTGGGATGAGTGGACCCCGCACCACGGCGACTAGCGAATATCTAGCCAACTTGATGCTGGGGACGCCAAAAAGACACGCTGTCAGGTGATAGGAACCTGGGTTTAGTGGAAGCTGCCCGCATGAATTCTCAGGCCCTGCAACCACTTCAAATTATATCATTGATTCAACGGCGATAGGGCTGCGCGACCAGACATCCCGAAGTTCAGGGTGGGGAACTGGCTGTTTCTTACCGGTTAGCCCGGAGTCTTGTGGCAATTCCACCCACCCAAACCGCGGATGAAAAGTAAGCACCTTGGCATTTCGCCCTCTTCCCTGAAGGTAACGACATTCAGCGTCGCCAGTGTCAGATGCATGTTGGTATCTGGAAATTCCGGGAACACCATTGAGAGAACTCACCTTTCCTTTTTTTCTGCCAGTTAGATATTTCCGGAATAGAATGATTTCAACACGCGGTGATTGGCGTTCACGAAGTCACTGCTAATTTTTTTTTCCCCGGCCTCATAAGTCAAGGGGGTCATAACCTTTTGGGCACGGCGCAGCGCGAGGACTAGATGTCCCCAACCTCATCCACAGCCGGCCAATGATGTATAGCGATCGAAGTACTTCGTATATTCTCGCTGAAATGTACATGATATCCAGGCGAAACCAGGAAATGAGACCCTCCTCGCAACATTCTCCTATAACGTCGGACTGAGCGTATATCACTGTTGAAAGTCAACGTTCCCAGCCCAAGAAGCCCCATGAAACCACCCGCAAACCAGTCACCCTGGTGTAAGTCTGGTTTCCCTTGCAGAACCTTCCCGAAATCCTAGATCGGGGGTCAGCAGAATACACTACAACTACATGGAGGGTCCTTTTTTTCCCCCTGGCCCTTGCGTACCAGTGATGTTGCGTAGGATGCAAGGGCCGGGACCACAGTCATTGGGAAAGGAGGCGAACGACACGACATCTGGTCTTGGTAAGACATGCTCTTGCCTTGATCGGAGGAAGCGTAGCGTGGCCCTCTCACAATACATATATCTATATATATCAATTTACTTACGCCGGACTCTGGGCATCGTGATGAGAGAGGTGGGGAAACCGCGAGCTTGTAGGATGGCAGCTTGGTTCACTTTTCCACCATTGAACCCAGGTAGCGAAGCAAAGTTCCTCCCAAGTGAAGAAAACATCTTCAAGGCTCATAGAGAGAAGTAGAGGAGGGTTTTCCAAAATAGCAGGATGGCTGAAAGGGATTCTACAGTGAATCGTGAAGAGCTTTGCAGCCGTTCTTAGTCCCAAGTTTCGGTTGACCCATCCTCTAAGATTGCCACTCGAGGAAGCTAAACCCAACAACAAACACTAGCCTGCCCGGTTAGCTCAATCGGTAGAGCGTGAGACTCTTAATCTCAAGGCTGCGGGTTCGACCCCCGCATCGGGCTCAAATCCCAATGCGCCTTCTAAGAAGGCATGTTGAATATCTTTTTTTCTTTTTTTTTTGGGGCCCTTTTTTTTCTTTTTTTCTCTTCTTTTTCCTCCGTGGATACTTGGATCTCAGATCAGATTCTAGGAGGGAACTGGGGAACTCAAACAGGGCGAAAATAAAATACACTCGGGCACACCTGTGAGGGAGGATGTCCAAGCCTTGTGAATAACAGCCTTCCTCTAATTCGATGCAATGAAGAAGGTGAAGATCATGAGTAGTTGTCTATGCTCAAGAGCGACAAGGTGACTGGCTGCCGTGCGAGCATTTTATGCGTCAACATGCAGTCCTCGCCCAATAAATGCATTACATACTCGCATCTCCTCTCGCCGAGACTTCTTCCCTTCACCAACTCTAGAATAAATGTAATTTAGACCCAAAGCCGTTCGTAGCTGAGATTTCTAGAACTCGACCAAGTTTCGTCCGGGTCCGAGTCTCGAGTCAATAGGGGAAACACAGGAGCCCATATAATAACACCTGTCAACAGCTGTTTGTCACCCCCTCGCATCCCGTCGCATCCCCGCCATTCTCCTCATCGTCCGGACGACCGAACCGCAGCATCAAGCGCCGCGAAATCCTGGGCTGACACTCTCGGTGCGACACACCCACACGCCTTTTCTACCTGCCCCAAGCAATTTTTTTTCCTCGAAGAAACCTCACCATAACGATCGCGGGAAAGCTCTTTAGCACTATTTCGGATTCACTGCATCGCCGACCCAATTCTCGAGACGGAACGAGTGTTACCATTTTTTCTTACAAGTATTTACTTTCACTACTGGGGGAGGTTAGTTCGATTGATGTACCGACCCCAGTTCCTGCCTCGAGGCAGCCCGCGTCTTAGAGGGTGTTGAAAAACCTCCGCCTTATGAATCGCAAATTCAACGTCTTCTGAACCCCAAGCGGATATAAAAAAAAAAACAATCGAAATTGCGCGAGAGAGGGGAAGGAAAAAAAGAACGGCTCACGATGCCCGCTATAGATATCCCAATCGCACAACCCCTCTACCTCCTCCCCCGCGCCAACGAAGACACCACCGGCTCCGTCCCCTCCGCCTACAGCGATCTCAACTCCTCTCCGCACCCAGGCGTCGTCGCCGGCATCGTCCTCGGCTCGATCGGCGCGTTCCTCCTCGTCATCTTCCTCATCTACACATGTCTCAATATCGCGCCGCCCGTCTACAGCGAGACGGCATCGAGTTACATCGGCGGCAGCTCCGTGTTGACGCTAGGCACTCTAGGTAGGAGGCGGCGAGGGGGAGGAGGGTCGCGCTCGCGCTCGGGTATGAGGGTGCGGGAGACGGTGGAGGTGAGGATGAGGGAAAGTGGTGGCGGTGGCGGTGGTGGGGAGACGAGGAGGCATAGTAGTAGGGGAGGAGCTCCGCGCCCGATTATTGTTGATGCGGAGCCGCCGGAGAGTGATAGCGAGATTTACGTGGAGAGGAGGAGGAGGGCTAGTAGAGCGAGGGCGCCGAGGACGGTGAGCACGGTTAGTGATGATGATGAGATTGTTGTGGTGGAGGAGGACTTGTTGCCTCCCAGGAGGGGGAGTAGGAGGGCGGAGAGTAGTACGTACGAGTCAGAGAGGAGACAGAGTCGGAGGAGGAGTAGCAGGGACTACTGAGCTGCCGGTGTGTAGTCGGGTTTCTTGGGAGTGTACGGCTGGTGTTAGTTGGAAAAGGCTAGGACTCGGGCTGGCGGGCTGGATGGTTGGGGCTGGTTTTTTTTTGAATTGTGGGTAACGAGGTATATGGGTTTGGCTCTCGTCTTCTTTTCTTTTTCGATGGATTTTCTTGGATCTCATGGGAAAGGTTTTGTTGCTTGTCTACGATATCAACGAGGGCAGAAAAAGGAGTGGTTCGGAGGTTCGGACTGGAAGGAAGTATCGCGGAGGGGGAAGTGCTAGTGTTACGAAGCTTCAGAAAAGAATGTACGAGGATATGGCGTCGATGATGGCACTTGGGATTGTCTTTTTCTTTTCTTTGCAAGCCTCTCTTTTTTTTGGTACAATATAGTACCTAACAATTATCTAGCTAAAGCGTGGGGATCATGGCTACAACTATTGAGTTTCAAGACTCCGATTTTGAGTAAGACTTTGGCTCTGGGCTTCGGACTGAACCTGGGGTTCCTGATTTCGTACCTGTGCTTTCGAAGCTTCTTGCCACCAAGTTTTTCCCTATCGTGTCACACTCTCTAATCGGGAACACGATACATGCTTTCTACTTGGCAAGAAACACAGTGCTTCGAGGTATCTTCTGAGCCAAGATTTCCTGCCCTACGAACGAACTCGTTAGACAGTCCCGACCTGACCAAGAGCAACATCAAATGGGATCAATCGCGGCCCCCTCTTCTCTCTCCCGTTGCCTCCGAGGACCCATCTATGACGACAGCTTGACGCCCGATCTAACTCGAACGGGCACTTATACGAACCACCTCGAAGTAGCTATCAATGTATCGCACTCTGCTGTTCTCTCACATGCAAATATATCATTCATTCCTCCCTGTGTTCAATGTTCCTTCCCATCTCCTGCATCACCAGATTCTCGGTTATAATAGATCCCAAATTCTTGCGACGCCGGGCAAGTCAATCCAGCAGACCCCCAACTCAATTGCGATAATCCACGTCAGTACAAGGCACCCGCAATTCTTGGAAGAGCCATTACATTGCATCACCAAAAGAGCTGCTCGATCCCTGTAACCACCAAGACCACCCACCTCAACAAGAACGACGAGTTCCGATTCCACATTCCGAGCTACGAGGCCGGCACAATTCTTAGATCTGTGAATACGATTTACCATGGATCACCCAGGTTAGATATCAATCTCTTCGCTATTTTCGAAAAGAGAAGAGAAAAATTCCGGTTGATCTAACTTCTCTTCTCCTATCGCAGTCAAGGACATCAAGTCCCTAATGAAGAAGTTCGCCTTTGGCGTCCCCGACGACCAGCGCGATGCTTTCAACACCTACTTTCTCCCCACCTCCTCCTTCGTACATCCCCTCATCCGAGTTCCTTCTTTCGACGACATCCACATTCCATATCTCCCTCTCCCTCCCATAAACTCGCGTCACATCACCCGCCTTCTGTATAGGTTAAGATGCATGATTGTTGACGTTTCGAACTTCAACCTCGAATCCGCAGGTATGGCTTGGCTGCCCTTACAACCCTCTTACACCCGTAGCAGTGTCGCCAGTGTCCTTTGAAATAATATCAATTATATCAAAGCTACCGCCACGTTAAACTGACATGACTTTTCATTTTAGTGTATGATCAACGAACTGCTACACTTACAGCTCACATCTCAGAAAACGTCCATCCCAAATTCATCCCCTTCCACTCGCCAACTATCAAGTCCACTCTCATCTTTCGTCTCGTCCAACGAACCCTCGATGCTCAAGGTCAATTCTTGCCCCCGTGCGACCCCGAGGACCCCTCTGCTCCGGGCGGCCGAACTCGTTTGTACATTGTCGAGCACGAAAAACTCATGCAGCCCAGCGAAGTCCTCAAAGTTGCGCTGCCCATCATCGGCTCCGGTATCTGGTTTTTGGTGCAGATAGTGACCACGTTTTGGCTTGTTGTACTGGCCTCCATCCTTGTTCCAATTTCCGGGCTCATGCCAGAAAAGGTAGTGAAGAATGGGGACACCATCGCGGTCCTCAAGACAGAATAGGGAGGATGTATTAATAGTGTGTCGATTAGGACGGGAAACCCATGTATGAAATGCTCACAAACCACGTTTATTTTGGATAATACGAAATTGGATCAATAAATTTCCGCAGGTCAACTCGCATCCGATCGTCATCAAAGTAAGAGAGCTGGCGGCGTTTGCCTCTTTGACGTTTATCGACAGCTACCCAGTCCTTCCGTGGTAACGGGCACCTTATCTCTAACGATCGCTCCTGGGTGTAGGATGAATTCCTTCCAGGAAGGGAACCGTGGGTCTGATGCGGAAATAATAGGCGTCCGGCCACTCCACGAGAGGATTGAGGTATAGCCGGTGCTTTGTGGGATGTCCAGTGGACAAGAAAGCGCCGAGAAGGAACTCGGTTTCCGCGAGCGATCCCGGGGCGGTGTTTCTGGAACTCTCTCGACGAGATCATCGAGGTTCTCTTCATCCAGCCTCACGCTAGGTGCGACTTACATGGGGTTGATTCCATATTAGCGCTCGTTCTCGAAGATAACTTTGAGAATGGCTCCGTAGGGATGTCATCCTCACCTATGTTCTTTTCGGTGCTGGGAAGAGAATTGCGTGAAATAAGACCACTATTCACCCAGGCATCAGAAGAAGGGCTGTGCCGTACGGAGGCCTCACAGCTTGGTAACATGCTTAACAACCGGTTGCTGGCATTTGATCTCTCGATCGTGACGTCGCCGCCAGTGGTAGTCGGCCTGGGAACACTATAATTTGCGGGTGGTAGTTTGGAATTGGCGCTGGCTTTGCGAAGACCTCGCCTGGCAAGTGACAACGTTCCCACTCCTGGGATAGCCCGGGGCTTGCTTCTTGATGCCAATACCGTGTTCTTTCCCGGAACGGCTTCCGCTCCCTCAAAACCATCACTGCCCTGATACGCAGCTGTTCCTGGAATAGAGGGCTCTTTCGATTGGCTCGGAATCTTAAATCTCGACAAGTTCGGTGTCTCCTCTGGAATCTTAAAATGACCAAGCTTCTCGGACCCGCGTGGGCATAAGCGCTTACGTCGCCTACGCCTTCTGCGAATTATTGGGACACGATGAGCTGATTGATATCTCACATCGCCTTTGGTCGTGTGTATGGTGACCCCTTCTGCTACGGCTTGGTTGGGACTATCCGACGACGCATTCTTTCTCTTATGGTCATTGGTGTTGGCCAAATCGGTGCCAGTCGATTCGGGATGCGCTGCTTTCCGTGGAAACAACCGAGAGCTGCCATCCTCCAGGATATCGACCGGCTGAACTGGCGGGCTAGTCGAATAAGACCGTCTTGAAGAGGTATGGCTCTCTTCGGATATACTGTCATCCAGAGGAACACTGATATCTTCAAATCTGAAAACACAAGCCCTCCTGTTAGAGGGTGCTCTCGGCGAATTCCAGGCAACGCAACTTACTCGGCCGCTAGCAACCCGAACCCGTAGGGCCGTAGATCCAAGAGTGATTCTCCTGTCTCTGGGGCAGATATGCCCTCAGACGAGTTGACCTGAAACCCATTATCAGGGGCTAGGCTTGCCTTGTAGCTCCTGTTCAGGTCTTCATGTTCTGGGACTGGTGACGGTCGGAGAAAGAAGCGTTGTTGAACACCAAGAGGTAAATCCATAGCAATTTCTGACTAAAAGGAGACGATAACCTCATGAACTAGTATGCTAATTAGAGCTCATGCTCCTGTAGTTAACATGTAACTGGAGGCCACTGACTTTGGCATATAAACTGAAGCCAAGGTGTTGGTGAAAGAAGCAAGAGCTATAATTCCTCTAGTTCCACTGAGTTATTTAAGGAAAGAATGACCAGAAGCACTTCCCCTAAGGATGAGTGCTACTTTAATCTGAGAAAGAGCTGCCACTGCTGCTGCTGAAGTACAAGTGACAAGTGACAATGTGGTCTAAGTTGCACTTACCTCCAGTTTTCCTACATAGAGATCCAGTTCATCGTACCCACTGCATCACTTTTTTAGTTGCCAAACCTACATTGATCACTGGCACAACATCAATTGATGGCTTCCATGAGAACTGCCAAAGAGGTAGATGAATGGGCTACGGGCTTATATAAAGGATCTCTTGAAGAGTCTGTAGCTAGTTTTTATTTCACGATCTTTGATTTTCCCCTCTTACCACTACCCACCAACACTCTCTTCTCTAACATAACCTAGAATCATCCCTAAACATCATCAAACAAGGATCCTAACATTTCGATACATTACAACACTAGACACCATGGTGCACAACATGTCTAGCATACCGTCTCCTCCTTCTCCTAAGAGCCCCTTGGGCCGATACCGCCTGCTCTCGCCTAATGCATCGGTAAGAGTGAGTCCATTCTGTCTGAGTGGAATGAACTTTGGCAGAGGCTGGTAAGCATTTAATCCCTCTAACATTTATCAGCTATACAATAACGATGTGTGAGGATGTTAATGATATTTATGTATATAGGGGTGGTGAGGGATCCTCCCAGGACGAGGCTGAAGCAGTTCTGGATTTCTACTATGACCATGTGGGTTACCTCTGTATGGGATCTATGGACACTACGGAGACTGACTGAACTTCTAGGGCGGTAAGAACTGAGCGGATTTGCAGCCGGTAACTATTACCTATCCAACTATTACTGACATGGAGTAGGTAACTTTATAGACACTGCCAACAACTATCAGGGAGGGGAGTCCGAGAGAATCATTGGTGGCTGGATGGCGAGGAGGCACAACCGAGATCAGCTGGGTAAGCCCAAAGAATAGAAGCTCATAACATCCTGTATATAGGCCCGGTTTGGACCAGAGATAGATGTCCAGTCAGACTAACGCTGAAATCAAACTAGTAATCGCCACCAAGTACTCGACCAACTTCCGCGCCGAACACGGTGAGAGCGAGATTATGATAAATTTCACCGGGAGCAGCGCGAAAAGCCTGACGACCTCTGTCCACGCGAGCCTGGACAACCTCCAGACTGACTATATCGACATCGTGAGTGCCGTTCAATGTGGGATCGGGCGCGATATCTTGGATAATGGTGTTGATTGACTGACTCCCTCGCACATAGTTGTATGTCCACTGGTGGGACCAGGCGACCGACTTCCCCGAGCTCATGCAGTCGTTGAATCACCTCGTCGCCGCCGGCAAGGTCTTATATCTTGGAGCGAGTAACATGCCCGCCTGGGTGGTCAGGTAGGCGATATATATCATGCCGGCCATTGGTTGTTATCCTGGGCACTAATCCTATCCACACAGCCGGGCCAATGAGTACGCCCGCGGCCGCGGTCTTAGACCGTTCTCCGTCTACCAGGGCCGCTGGTCTGCCGCTAGCCGGGATATTGAGCGAGACATCGCTCCCATGGCCCTGTCTGAGGGTATGGCAGTGGTCGCCAGCGGCACCTTCAGCGGTCCTGCGTTTTCGACGGCAAAGCAGCGCGCGACCTACAAGGGCCGGAAGCCAACCCTCACCGACAACCAACTCAAGTTGAGTAGGGCTCTCGAGGCTATCGCGGGAGAAAAGAGGACGACGGTTGGCTGCATCGCCTTGGCTTATGTTATGCAGAAGCAGCCCCACGTTTTCCCTCTAATCTCCAACCCGACGATCGGTTTTCTCGAGAGAACTATGGAGGCCATAATTACCAGTCTGAGCAAAACCGACATGTCCCGTATCGAAGCAGCCGTCCCGTTCAATCCAGGGTTCCCTCTTGATCTCTTATTTTAGAACGGCAAGGAGATAGATCCCTGGCTACCTCGGGCGGGAGGCCACATCGACTACCTGCCTCGCCAAGAGCCGATCAGGATTACTTCGGGGAGTCCGCGAGAACCGAGCTTCTGGAAGGATGATTGGAATAGAACCTCTCCGAGGCAGCATGAGACGAAGCGCAATCGCCACGAGAGATGCGAGCAGTGCCAAGGAGAACGGCCGCACTCCGCGGGTTCGCAGGGCGGTCCACAGAAGCCGTACAGACCGGCATACCGTTGGCGAACTGATGACTAGCCCCGAGGATATGCGCATCGGCATTGGGTATTGGGCGGTTGGAGCGTAGAATTTCCCCCTTTCTCGGTATAGGTTATCCTGGTGATACAGTGAATAGATCGTTTCAGGAGACTCGCGGAGTCTGCCTGTTCGGCAATTCTCGCTCGGTCGAGTGTGTCACATCTGGTGTGGCAGGTCGAGGTAGTAGGTAGAGTCGTAATCGTTATCAATCTCCATATCGTCATCGAGCACCCGACTGGTTGTTCGTGGGATCAAATCCCAAACAGACGGCCGTCGCATAGTCCCCATCATGGCTAATGGACACCATCGCCATCTGGTCAACTTCCTCTCCCCTTATAACCGCGACGACGGGACCGGATTCTTCCCCGTCGGATGTAGGTCGAATGACTATATCATGGAATGTTAATCGCCGGAACGGATGCGCCTTGAACGCGGCTTCTTTCGCTGCGAATCTATTTTCTCGCCGAAGGAAGAAAAAAGTTAGCTCTCTCCATCATCGATCACTTGATAGCGGAAAACGAATGGAGGACGAAAAAAGGAGAACGAACCGTCCAGCAACAAACTCCGCCACCCCAACATCATCACCCCTCCAAATCCCATTCCCCCAATACCCCTCGCCCAAAGCGCTCCTCACGCGCCTCAACCCCCTCTCCTCGGGCGAGAGCACGCGATCGACAAAGCGTCTCCCGCGCTTCGGATTCGTCAGGATCGAGAGGACGCGCGAGACGCGGCATATGTCGGTGCCGATGTGCAGGGGGAGGGGGAACGGG
>SJVG01000937.1:0-14276 GCA_034774675.1 Scedosporium minutisporum
CTCCCCAATAGCATCTCGTCCCCTCCCACATGGTGGTTCGTGACCCCCCCTGCTCGGCTCCTACTTTGTACTCTTTTTCTCCATCATTGCACCCCCCCCATTCATCCGCTATTGGAGGCCAGAGGAGATCAAGACGAATTCGGTAAGAGGTCTTCCTAAATCGGTCGTTGTGAAGGTGTTTTCCCTCTCTTCGCTGTTCATCGTCACATTCTTCCTTGGCACCTCTTTTTCGATTCAGCAACAAACATCATCGGCAACACTAGTGTTGTTTTCTCTTCTTCTTTTCAAGTTCGTTCTTCCCCCTGTTGCGCTGTGCGCGCTAAGGTCGAAACCCGTTTCTCTCACCATCGATCGGGAAAAGTTGTTTATGAAGCCTCTTTCGACCAGTCCGTCTGGTTGAGGGAGGTCATTTGTTACTGGTCCGACGTCCTTTTGTTGATCCACCTCAGGTTTTGTTTTTAGACCGCAAGACTCGCAAGGCAAAGAAAGATACCAGACAGAACGCAACGAACGAACGATATTCATCACCAACCAACATTTTCTCCCATTCCCTGGCTGGCATATTCCATCGCCGCCGTTCCCGAGCCCAAATTAGCGACAACAAAGAACGTCCCCATGTCAACATCCACGTTCCTTTCCTCCTCATAGAACAACAGCATCACGAGCGTTCCGGATTATTTCAAGCATCGATCCCATACACATAAACACGACAACACAGAGAAAACAATGTCTTTCCGGCCGCCCACCCTGAGGCAGTCGCACACAGTCGACTACTCATCGGGGGTCAACCGGCAGGCATCCACAACATCATCATCAGCGTCCTCAGGTTACTCCAACAGCTCCGACCACAGTCGAAATAGCTCCCACTTTTCGACGAACACGAGTCCGGCCAGCTCGCCCTACCTCCTCCACAAGCGTGGCCAGAGCGACCTGGGTCGACCGCAACCATTAGATCTCTCTGACAGAAATGGAAGCCCGAGAAAATCTTACGCCCAGGATAACTTGTACGCTACCATGAGGCAGTCCCTGAGGCCTCTGCCTCAAGCACCAGCCCAGAGCCCGACAGCAGCGGCGGCGCCCTCGCCCCCTCCTCGACGTTCGCTATATCAGCATGACCGCGCCTCGAGCGTCGATATAGGAAAACCTGCCGTGCTTCCGTCCCCTCCTCGTCACTCACTCGGCCTGCGCGATCGTGGACAAACTTTCAATGGCGGAGAGACTTCCATCACCCCCACGCCGTCGCCAACTCGCCGTCCACTCGGTCAACGTGATCGTGGACAAACTTTCCATGGCGGGCATCTGGCCACACCCTCACCGCCCCGCCATTCCCACCACCAGCATGAGAGGGGCCAGAGTGTTGAAGTAACGCTGCCGGCGCTGTCTCCGGGCCATCGAAGCTCCCTCCAACGGCACGAGCGCGGGCTAAGCGTCGACATGGGAAAGATGGCCATATCGAATCAGGAGAGGAGGACGCCGACCACGCCTCCTCGGCCGTTGCCATTGCGCCCCAACTCGATGCTCCTCACACGATCGGATTCCATAAGGGATAGCATCGGAATCCCCCCGCATTCCTCTTCGCAATTGGTCCATACGACGACTCACCTCGCAAAGCCCGATCTTGAAAAGCTGGGCCGCTCCTCCACGAGCCAGCTCAGGACTCTGTCCACCCTTGCCCAGTCCGAGTCCGCCGAGGACTTTGCGATTACGTCCCCCGACCAGCAGGTCGTTGGTCTTCGAGGTCGACGTCGACTCCAGAGGGTGGGAAAGCCAAATGGCAATAGACCTGGCGCCGGAAGTGGAGGATACGGATGGGAGGGGCGGAACTGGATGGACAAGCAGAGACAGTTCCTCCAGGCATACGAGTATCTTTGCCACATCGGAGAAGCTAAGGAGTGGATCGAGGACGTGATGAACAAAAACCTTCCTCCCATCGTCGAGCTTGAGGAGGCGTTGAGAGACGGCGTGACCTTGGCAGAGGTGGTCGAGGCGCTTAACCCTGACAGAAGATACCGCATCTTCCGACACCCTCGACTCCAGTTCAGGCACTCGGACAATATCGCCATCTTCTTCCGCTACCTTGACGAGGTTGAGCTTCCGGATCTTTTCAGATTCGAGCTGATTGACCTGTACGAGAAGAAGAACATCCCCAAGGTCATCCACTGCATCCACGCCCTGAGTTGGCTGCTGTTCAGGAAGGGGATTGTCGACTTCCGCATCGGCAATCTCCTTGGACAACTGGAGTTCGAGCACCATGAACTCGAGGCGATGCAGAAGGGCCTTGACAAGCTCGGCGCAAACATGCCAAGCTTCGGCAATATGGGCGCTGATTTTGGCGTCGAGCCTGAGCCGGAGCCTGAGGAGACGGAAGAGGAAAGAATAGAGAGAGAGCTGGCAGAGAACGAGGCCATGATCGTTGACCTACAGGCACAGATTCGAGGCGCTATGAAGAGGATAACATTAGGCAAGGTCATGCAAGGACTGTGGGGTAGCGAGGACTGGCTGATCGACCTCCAATCCCGCATCAGGGGCGATTTCACGAGACAGATTGTCGGTTACCGAATGGAGATGAGGAGATTCGCCGTCAATCTGCAAAGTGCGGCTCGAGGATTCCTAGTTCGTCAACGACTCGCGAACACGGAACATCTCTGGAAGAGCTTGGAACCCGACATCCTCGAGCTGCAGAGCATGATACGGGCGGCGAAGGTGCGGAACAAGGTATGCGGCGTGCGATCTCAGCTGGTGCGACACGACGGGCCTGTTCGAGACGTCCAGGCGCTGGTTAGGGGCTTCTTGGTCCGAAAAGCTCGGGCCGCTCAGCAGCAAGAGACGGCGCACACGGCGGGTTCAGTAGCGAACCTCCAGTCGGCCATCCGCGGAATGCAGCTGAGGGCAAGAGTCACAGAGGACGAGAGGCTCCTGCGCGGACAGGCCGAGGCCGTGACTGCCTTGCAGGCCTTTGCAAGGGCGGCGCTGACAAGAAACCAGATCTCACTTCAGCAGGAACATCTCGAGTCGTTTAACCCCGATTGGGAGGCGCTGCAGGCTGCGGCTCAGGGATCGCTCGTTCGATCGCGTCTCGACGCGCTCAGGAGCGAGCTCAAGTGCTACAGCCCTCAGGTCACCCTTCTCCAAAGTTTCGTGCGCGCGGGCGCTGTGAGGCAGGCCATCGCGAAGGACTTGGACGCTTTGCGCGAGAATGAAGAATCCATTATCGATCTCCAGTCTCTTATCCGCGGCATGCTTGTGCGTCAGCAGCGACGAGCCGACCAAGAAGCGCTCATTCGACAAGAGCCCAAGATCCGCGCTTTGCAGGCCCGCATTCGAGGTTGCCTGTTCCGCCAACAAAATGCAAAGTTCCTCGAGGAGCTCCGATCCCACACCCCGGAGATTACCCAACTCCAGGCATTCGCTCGGGCCGTGCTATTAAGGGCCGAGATTGACGGCATACTGTCCGAGCTAGAAGAGGCTGAGGATTCCATCATCGAATTCCAGGCGCACGCCAAGGGTTTCATTGTACGGAAGAAGTTTGAGGAGAAGAAGCGGTACTTCAACGAGAATATGCAAAAGGTCGTCAAGATTCAGAGCTTCGTGCGCGCTAAGATCCAGGGGGAGGCTTACAAGAGCCTGACCACGGGCAAGAACCCGCCCGTCAATGCCGTCAAGAACTTTGTCCACCTGCTCAACGATAGCGATTTCGACTTTAACGAGGAGGTCGAGTTCGAGCGGATGCGCAAGACGGTGGTGCAGCAGGTCCGGCAGAACGAGATGGTAGAGCAGTACATCGACCAGCTCGACATCAAGATTGCGCTGCTCGTGAAGAACAAGATCACCCTCGACGAGGTGGTGCGCCACCAGCACACTTTCGGCGGGCACGCCGTGAGCATGATCGCCAACTCGTCCATCGCGTCGGCGAACCAGTTCGATCTCAAGGCGCTCAACAAGAGCTCGAGGAAGAAGCTCGAGCTGTACCAGCAGCTGTTCTTCAACCTGCAGACGCAGCCTCAGTACCTCGCGCGCCTGTTTAAGAGGGTGCGAGAGCAGGGCATGGCGGAGAAGGAGTGCAAGAGGACGGAGCTACTCGTGATGAGCCTATTCGGGTATGCGCAGAAGAGGAGAGAGGAGTACTATCTGCTCAAGCTCATCGCGAGGGCGATCCGCGAAGAGGTGGAGGGCTGCAGGGCGGTGCAGGATTACATCCGCGGCAACTTCTTCTGGAGCAAGCTCGTGGCGAACTACACGCGCTCGCCGAGGGATAGGAAGTACCTCCGGGATTTGCTGGGCCCTTTGATCCGAGACAACATTGTCGAGGACCCGGCGCTCGACCTCGAGAGCGACCCCATGCATATTTACCGGTCTGCCATCAACAACGAGGAATTGCGCACAGGCCGACCGAGCCGCCGACTGCTAGACGTCCCTCGTGAGGTGGCCATCAAAGATCCCGAGACGAGGGAGCTCTTTATCGATCACCTTCGGGACCTCCGTGAAGTCTGCGACCAATACCTCGCCGCGTTTGAGGACCTCATGCCTAAGCTGCCCTATGGGCTCCGGTTCCTCTGTAGGAGCACGTTCGAGTCTCTATGCCAGCAATTCCCTCGGGAGCCCCAGCACCAGATCCTCTTTGTCGTCTCCCACTGGCTCTGGAGGTTCTATCTCCAGCCCGCCCTCACGGCGCCGGAGACTATGGGTGTTATCGAGCGTCAACTCAGCCCCCTTCAGAAGCGCAACCTCGGCGAGGTGGCCAAGGTGCTGAACCAGGTTGCGTCTGGCAGGCTCTTCGGCGGCGAGAACATTTACCTGCAACCCCTGAACGCCTTTGTCGGAGACTCCATCGAGAGGCTCGGACACCTCATGGGAGAGCTCATCTCGGTGGCCGACGCCGAGGCCACGTTTGACATCGACGAGTTCAACGACCTCTACGCCAAGAACAAGCCGACGCTCTACATCAAGATGGCGGACGTTTTCGCCATCCACAACCTCATCGCGTCGGAACTCCTGCACATCTGCCCCAACCGCGACGACGTGGTGCGCGAGATCATGCAGGAGCTCGGCAGCGCCAAGAGCAACGAAAACGAGATGACGGCGACGGGATCCTCGGACATCCAGATGTTCCTGACGCCCAAGCTACATGACGTCGAGGACCCGGACGCCGAGGTCAAAGCTCTCTTCATGGAGACGAAGCGCTGCGTGCTCTACATCATCCGCGTGCAGCAAGGCCTCAGCCTCCTCGACATCCTCATCAAGCCCATCACGGCCGAGGACGAGGTAAAATGGCGGGCGCTCCTACGCGAGGAGTTCTCCGCGTCAGCGGCGAGCCGCACGCGCGGGGCATACTCGGATGCTAACATGATCGACGTCACGCGCATGACGTACCACGAGCTCAAGCGGTCAGCGCTCGAGAACGTGCTCCGGCTCGAGCACCTGGGCCGCATCTCCAAGCACAACAAGTACCAGGACATTCTTAACGCGATCGCCCTGGACATTCGGACGAAGAGCAAGCGGAGGGTGCAGAGGCAGAGGGAGCTCGAGGGCGTGAGGCTCACGTTGGCGAATTTGCATGAGAAGGCGAAGTATTTGGAGCAGCAGAGGAAGAGCTATGATGATTATATCGAGTCTGCAATGGCGACGCTGCAGAATAAGAAGGGGTGAGTCGAAAGTTTTCTCTTTTACAATTCTATCGACGAAATGCACTAACACAATTTTTTTTCAACTACAGCAAGAAGAAATTCCTCCTACCATTCACGAAACAATACAACCACCAGCGCGAACTAGAGCGCAGCGGCCGCGTCCCCAAATTCGGCAGCTACAAGTACAGCGTGCGTGACCTCATGGAGAAGGGCGCCGTCGTGTCGTGGAAGGGCGTCAGCGACCGCGACTGGGACAAGATCAACCTGACCATCTCGTGCGACGAGGTGGGCATGTTCGCCATCGAGGGCTCGCGCGGACACATCCAGATCCCCGGGGCCAGCGCGCTCGTCCCCATCGAGGATCTGCTGCAGGCGCAGTTCGAGGCGAGGCAGTTCATGGACTTGTTTGAGGGGAATTTGAGGATGAATGTGAATTTGATCTTGCATCTTCTTTATAAGAAGTTTTACAGGACGCAGTAGAGAAGGGCGGGGGGCTGAGAAGGCTTAGAAGGCTTAGAGAGGGGTAGATGCGGAAGGTTTTGTTGGAGGAAGATGGGGAAAAAAAGGGAAAGGAGGCATTGACACTCTCACACACTCATGGGTTTATTCGGGTATCTTTTTTTCTCTTATCATGTTTCTGAGTCCTGTTATGAAGGATGGAAAACGCGATTTATGAGGCAACGTTGTAGGGCTCTTTTTTCTTTTCATTTTATTTCTGTTTTGGGAGCAAGGGACTCAGGGAAAGGGGTGGATGGAGATGGGAAGGAGGGCGGTTTTTAACAGAGGAGTTTTATTCTTTTCTACCTTTTTAATTCCCTTCACGCTTCTATTCTCGCCCTTTTTTCTCCTCTTCTTGCTCGTGGGTCTTAGCATGGACATTCATTCTGTTTCTCTTCATTCGCTTGTTAGCATAGCATGGGAAGGATGGACGAGGGTGGTGGGAGGAGGGAAGATGGAATATCTATCTGGTGGGAGTAGATTGTGATACGCTCGACAGAACCTTGAGGCGGTTAGCATTGAGAATAAAAATGAGTTAAAAAGACGAAGAGGGCTTCTGTTTTCGTGCGAGTACGAACGGTATTATATCTGCGATCCTGTCCAAGAATTAGGATACAGATGCTATTCTTTCATACTCTACTTTTTTTTTTCCTACTACTAGAAGTAATACTATATGAACCGCATGTGTCCTTTCTATGCATCAATACCAATAAAGTTTGCGAATAGCAATCTCTCGTCCTGTTCGCGATATCGCGAAAAGAGAGAGGGAAAGATTACCAACGACGAAAATGATCTTGCGAGTATCTATGACGTAAAAACTGACGCTCACGTAGAATATTCTATCTATGATAAGTCGTCTAACAGCAGAGCGGAAACAAAACTAGAACCCAGGTAATACTTCTTAATATTATCCCAGAGCAATTCAAAATGCGGCGGGTTTTTGGCGGGTGTTTGGCAGGTTTTACCCCAAGAGTCAGTCACCCAATCAAAGCGGGCGATTGAGAAATTGATCTCTCGAAAGGGCAAGTGAAGTTTTGGGCTACGGCTCATACAATTCACCCTTGGGTCGAGCGAAAGAGTGCCAAGGGGCTTTAGCTTAGAGAATGATGATATGACGTGTCAACGGCGAGTGGATGGTAGATTAGCCAAGACCTAGGGAAGGGTAATAGTTGGATTCGGGATATTTCCCATGGAATCTATCGTGGTTGACCGAGGTCGAGGCGTCATAATCTGCTTAAAGCCGGGGATGAGCATTTCATCAGTCCTTTTGAGTATCATTCTCTCCCCAGACTGAGGTCGTCCGTCAATCTGTGGCGAGCCATAGATGTTCCCTTCCCCATTGGCTCTCGGGGATTTCTTCCAGTCAAGGTTTATTATTACCTGGGGTTCGCTCTTTAACCCCAGACTCGACTAACCTACAAAGTACGGGGATCAGGGGAGGGGGGCGGTTCCATTGGATTGTAGGACCAAGAAATTGTAATCGTGATCACATATTGCACCAACTAATCGTTAGGGCGGGCCTGGAGCAAGGAGCTTGTCGAAATTCTTCCATATGGATCGAACCGAGCATCCATGGCCGAACCGAGGGTTGCATCGGGAGTGCCCATGGTTCTCGGGGGTTCGAAGCCGGTCTTTCCCATCGATTTATTCGATCCCTGGCTGCGTCGTTTGTTCCTCATTATCCATTGACGTCGCTTCCAGTTTCCTCTTGTTCCCGTGTAAGTGAGGAATCGATTCATGCTCCAGTCACTTCAGCTCAGTATTGGCTAGGGGTGGTGACTAGGGCTCAACTCAACCAGGACTAGTTTGTTCTGGGTCCCTGTCAGTGGATCAGTTATTTTTCCACCATGCCAAATTTGGGTTCAACTGGTGAAGGACATTCAACAAGTTTGGTCTCAAAGTGGCCTCGGTGAAGCAGAGAGGAAAGAGTATGCGTGACGCTGTGCTCAACCCCCATCAAGTCACCTGCACTTTACGACAAACAAACCCTCATATTTTGCCGTCGAACCACGTCAATTGGCAAGAAAAAAGAAAGAGGAAAAAAATTTGCTCACAACAATCCTTGCTTGCCGTCTCAGCTACGCCCAGTCGGGAGCATCGGGAAGGGAATGGACAATGGGTGCAGGAAGAGAGGGGACAGGCAAAGGTGGGAGCGGTGATAAGAGCCGGAATGACGCATTTCCCGACTGCTTCTTTTGATTCCTTCATAATATTACAACGCATGCATTGTTGTACTCGGGTCATTTTTCTTGCTAGCTCAGGGGAAATTGTGTAAGAAGGTAAGAAATTGAGGATGAACGCGAGTGTGGGGTCGGATTGCACCATGGCTGAGGTGAGAAAGGCAAATCTTTGCGAATTGGAAATCCACAGTGTTTGTTTGACGCTGTGATACTTCGTGCACAAGTGGGGACTTTTTTTTTTTTAGAGCCGAGTTGAACGAGAGGAATACACAACTTGAATCATTTCGAACTTGGTTCCTGCATCGATTGGTGCGCCAAGTTTGGCTGCCTGGGAGTCTGGGACAGAGCAAAGATGGGCGATGCCATTGCAAAATCCACTGGTGTCACACCGCCAGCATGGCAGGCCATCACTATCGTGGCACAAGCCACAGGTCGCACTCTACTTCAAGACGACGCCCGATTCAGACCCGCCAGTCCATGTATCGTAGTGGATGTGTTGTAGGTTGGATGCCCTCCATGCCATCTCTCAACATATTTCGGCTTCGAATCTTCGACTCTTCCCCCCTTGCCCTCTCCCCTGCCTCCTTAGGGGAGGGCTGCTAGCTCCCGGTCCGCGACTTGCATGAGGGGAAGATTATTTATCTGTTCCCATCATGGGGTAGGTGGATGAGGAATCAACTAATTAACCCCTAGCTTCAAGGCCGGAACAAGACACGACACTAGACCGGTCGTCGGCGACATTGATCAATGGCAGAGCTGGTGAATCTTGGTGCAAAAGTACAAAGGAGGAAGTTTAATAATACCGTGGTGGCGTGCGATGCTCCTCGATTGGCGAGAGCGCTAATCCGGGCGCCTTCAGGATCACACGTCAATGTTGATGCTTCTCCCATCTCGGCCTAGCGTCCACTGCAACGACGGTGGGGTGTTCTCCTAGGGCTTGGGCTCATGCAGGGAAAATGACAGTTGGGAGAAAGGGAGAGGGGAATTGAATCATCGATGGCTGGGGAAACGAGGAAACGAGGGTAGAGGTGTGAACGCATCCGAGCGCACGCAAAGAACTTCTCACATGCTCAATTCAATCCTGCGCCCATCTTCGTCGATGAGATGGCGGAAGTTTGCCCCCAGTTTGGTGCCTGGCTGCAATGTTGGTATTGGACAAGAGTGCGTGCTTGCCATGCATGTCTAGTACTTGTAACTTAGACACCCCCGATCATTCGGCGACCATCCCGAAGAACAATTTGACTTCGTCTGAGGCACACACAAGCCGGATGTCAACGGCAGAAAAGCAAAGACGGATGAATGACGGCCGTTCGTTCAACCTCACCAATGACCCTCCATACACCAGGCTCGATGACGTGCTGTTTGGAATTGATTTCATAATTGATCTTTTCCCACCTCGACACGGATGGATAGACACGGCACTGCGTTTTCCCTCACCATCGGACTGTAATCGGACAGGTAAAGGATCCTATGCCCATCGGGGGATGCAACTATGCAAGCAAGGTGTGGCTGTCGAGTCCGGTAGGTCATGTTAGCAAGGGTCGAAAGGGGCCGAGAAAAAAATCAGCATAACTGAAGACATGAAGACTGCGGAAGATGCTCAGACGATGGGAGGCTCAGAAGGGAGGGAAAGTGCGGTGAGAGGAGTCAATACTTGCTAGGGCAGAAATGGAAGTGGCGGACGAGACGAGTCTGGTGCCCAAGTCCCGAGTACCCTGAGTACCCTGAGTACTGTATACAAATACTTCAATACTCGATATTGATAATGCGACTAATCTGAACTGGATTCCGAAGACGGCAATGGCGCACACACAACCCAAACCACGCTCACACTAATACGTTGAACAATTTTTTTTCCTTCCCTCGCACGTCGTACGTTGTACGCTGTCTCCTTGAACCGCCGGCTCGTGCTGCCCTCGTGCCTATTCCTAATAGACAATGTACACCTCTTTACAAATCCCATTCCCTTATCAGATTCAATGAAATACCCCAGCCTGGGCCCAAGTCTCCAGTCTCCAGTCTCCAGTCCCCCGTCCCGCTCTAGACCGAGACCTTTCCGAGGACCCCTTTCCGTTTCTTTCCTTTCTTCTCCCTCCCTCTCCTTTCCTCTTTCCGCCGTTCTAGCCTGCCAAGAGAATCGTTCCACCCGTAGAAGTCCAAGGGTCCCATTGTCCTTGCCAATTCACACTTATCTCCGGCTGGCTCCTTCCTTCCCTCTTCCCCACAAACCAGGGACCGACAATTATACACTACTCCTGTCCTATAAGTACTTAGACCCTTGCCCCATCTCCGTTGCTGCCTCCGGTCTTCCTTCTCTCTGTTCTGTCCTGTGCCCCTTTACAAGTTACTAAACATCCGGCCTCGTCCATCTCCACACACCTTTACCTCTCCTTCCTCTTCCTTCCTCCTCGCTCTCCTCCAACTCTGAACCGTAGCTCGTCCTCCCTGCCACGGTCTCCTCTCTTCATATCTTCCCATTGACGTCCTCCTCTCACTTCTATCCCTAGCAATTTACTTATTCGTCGTCTGTCCAATTCCGGACTAGGCCCCCGCGTTGCAATTGAGCCTCCCCCACGTCTTATATCGTCAGGCACGCCACCACCGACGCACCTTGATGATTACTGATCAAATTGACGCGCATCGTGGCATCTGACCCTGGCCTCCCCCTGCCCGTTGCCACCACTCACCGAGCCTGTGTTAATTTGGAAAAATCCTGTATAACCCACCCTTGGTGCTGTGTAATAAAAATCTAAAAGCTTTGATCTGAACGGACCGATCTGTCCGTTGCCCGCCTGCCCCTCACATACTCCCGTATATACCATTGTTGCGTCAAGATACAGCCAGGTGAACATCAAATGGCACCCGATCTCAACTCTCTACCCCCTTCCTCGGTGAATCCCTCTGCCCTTCCCACTACGCCCACCGTCAACGGCACTCGAGGCACCAATGGCGCCTCTTCCAACCTGGCCGGCTCCTCGAGCGCCAAGAAACCCAACATCTTATACATCATGGCCGACCAGCTCGCCGCTCCGCTTCTGAAGATGTACAACCCCAAGTCCCAGATTAAGACGCCGAACCTCGACGCCCTAGCCGCCAATGCCGTGCAGTTCGACTCGGCCTACTGCCCCTCGCCGCTCTGCGCGCCGTCGCGCATGAGTATGATTACCGGTCTCTTGCCTCTCAAGATTGGAGCCTACGATAACGCCGCGCAGATCTCGAGTGATATCCCCACATACGCCCATTACCTACGCCTTGCTGGTTATCATACCGTACTGGCCGGTAAGATGCACTTTGTCGGCGACCAGCTCCACGGCTACGAGACGCGCCTTACTTCGGACATTTATCCGGGTGATTTCGGTTGGGTGGTGAACTGGGATGAGCCTGATACGAGGCTGGAGTGGTACCATAATGCGAGCTCCATCTTGCAGGCTGGTACTTGCGTGAGGAGCAACCAGCTGGATTATGATGAGGAGGTTCTGTATAAGTCGACCCAGTTCTTGTATGATCACATTCGGGAGGGTCCAGATGCCCGACCCTTCTGCCTTACTGTAAGTGGTCTTTCTTTCTCTCGGTATTGTGTGTAAGTGCGTTCCCAATTCATCTTCCTTCTAACACGGCCTTAGGTTTCTCTCACTCACCCCCATGACCCCTACACCATTGAACAAAAGTACTGGGATCTATACGAGGGCGTCGATATCGAACTCCCTGAAGTCCAGATTCCCAAGGACCAGCAAGACCCTCACAGCAAGCGCCTTCTCAAGGTGTGTGATCTCTGGGACGAAGATTTTACCGACGAGCAGATCAAGACGGCGAGGAGGGCGTACTATGGCGCCGTCAGCTACGTGGATGAGTGCATCGGCCGTCTCCTCGACACCCTGAAGCGATGCCGTCTCGACGAAAACACCATCATCGTCTTCAGCGGTGACCACGGCGACATGCTCGGCGAGCGCGGCCTTTGGTACAAGATGAGCTACTTCGAGAGCTCCGTCCGCGTGCCGCTGCTCATCCACGACCCTAAAAACTACACACCCCACCGCGTCACCGCCAACGTGTCCACCCTCGATATCCTCCCCACAATGTGCGACCTCGTCGGTACCAAGCCTATCGATGGCCTCCCCCTCGACGGCAAGTCCCTCCTGCCCCACCTCCAGGGTAGGCCCGGTCACGACAAGGTCTACGGCGAGTACACCGGCGAAGGGACCATCAGCCCTCTCGTCATGATCAAAGATGGACCCTGGAAGTACATCTACTGCCCCACCGACGGCACGCAACTTTTCAATCTCAACCGGGATCCCCAGGAACTCATCAACCTTGCGCTCCTGTTGCAGAAGACGGAGCCACGCACTGCCGAGGAGGAGGAGGCCAAGGTCAAGCTAGATGAGTTCGAGGCTGAGACAAACGCGCGGTGGGACTTTGAAGCGGCGAGTAAGCTGGTGCTCGAGTCGCAACGTAAGAGGAGGTTGGTGTGGTCTGCCTTGAGGTTGGGACGGTTTACGAGCTGGGATCACGATCCGATTGACGATGGTCGTGAAAAGTAGGTGGTCCTTATCTCCATTTTTCTTTCTCTCTTTTTTCTAACCCATCTTAGGTATATTCGGTCGCATATTCCTCTCGACGATCTCGAGCGACGAGCGCGGTATCCTGCTGTTGACAAGTATGGTCGGGAGACGGCCAGGGTTCTTGTTGACCAAGCTGGCTCCCACGGCGAGTAAACTGAGACTGAGATTTGAGTGGAGGGAGGAATATGTTGCAGGATTGGGATTGGGATTTTGCCTTGAGAGCATAATGATGAAACTATGGTAATGGCGTTTATGAGAAATGACATTGAATGATTTGATTTTTAGAGATTAAGACTAGTAGAGAAAAGAATAATTAATAAACTCTGGAGTCTTGCATACCTTGGCTTGTCTTTGTAAAGGACTTTGTGAATAGAATTCAGGGTCGAGGTTGGTTGCGGGCCGAGGGGCAAATGTAACAATGAATTGTCAAATATGTAGCTTGGCGGTGAGGCTAATGTTTCTGGATCATCGATTTATTCCCCACCACACTTGGAGCTCCTTCCTCGCCTCTTCTCTCCAACCTTACCCACCTCACCAACCTTTCGAAAGCCACGTTTTGGCACCGAAGCAGACTACCCGAGCCACGGCGTCCATAAAATAGAAGCTAGAGACTTCAATTCTCGTGATACGCTCTCAATTGGCGCTCCCTCCCCAAAGAAAATCGCGAAGCCCATCACCCGACGAGTGCGTGTGGACGACGCGACAAATCGGAGACAACCCCAATTAGCTCCCCAGAAGAAAGAGAAAGAGAGAAGAGGGAAATGGCGTCGCTTAATCTCTCGCCCGAGGAGGTCAAGATTTTAGAGTCGATTAGACAGCGATTGGCGCAGGTTGTGAGCAGCTTGCAGAAGTTTAAAGATGATGTCGTGGTCGGACAGCCTTTGCCTCCGGCGTGAGTTGAGCACCCTTCTTGATCCTTACCCTCTTCTCTTCTTTCTTTGCTATTTTTCTCCCGTTCCTCTGGAGCTATTCTACATCTACAAAAAGACCTATGTACTAACCCAAAATCAACTCGCAGATCCTCCATCCAAGCCTCAACAACCATCATCCAAGCAAATCTCCGCACCCTAACAACCTTCATCGCCGAACACGCCACCCTCCTCGAACGCATCGCCGTCCACCCAGCCACAAACTTCCCCGGCCGCCACCAAGAAGCCATCCTCCTGCAACTCCTCCGCAAAAAACCCGAGCCCTCAGTCGAAGAACTCCTCGACTCGGGTCGCGAAACGGCCAAGCGGCTAGACGGCGAAGACGGCGTAGCGACGGGGGCTTGGAAGGCGCAGAGGGCGCTGTGGCGGTGGGCGAGGGAGTATTGCGATGGGAGGATCGAGCAGTATGCGAGCGAGGAGACGTATCAGGTGTATACGGCGGAGGAGAGGGCGTGGGGGATTGAGAATGTTAGGACGGGGTTGAGG
>SJVG01000938.1:0-14275 GCA_034774675.1 Scedosporium minutisporum
TTACTTACTTTATAATAAGTATCTATAATTCTAATACTATCTATATATATTTAATATACTAAGAATTAATATTAGGACTATAATATATTAATTACTTTTATTTAATAAGTAATTCTACCCGTACACCGCAAGAATAGAAAGGAATGGTTTGGTCAATAGTTTGTGGTATTTCCTGCAAGAAGCTGCTGTAGAACTCCTGATAGGAATGGACAGTTGTCGGAACTGTTGATCAATGGGAATAAAGCCAGATCATGGAAGAAGAAGACCTCCAAATAGGGGGAGGTTGAAGAATCATGTCAGTGCCCAAAGGAGCACCCTGTGACATATGTCTGTCGCGACCTGGCCACGGCCCTGTCACGTGGGAAAGGCGGTGAGCTACGGCAGTGTTAGAAAAAGCTTAGTCATAAGATCGGGCGGCTTGGCGCTCGACGTGGCAAACACTTTGCAGGAGCTGTAATGGGGAGGAGGAGGGACGCGTGAGAAAATGCGGTTTGGGTGAGAGATGGCGTTTGCGGGTTGGTCAGGGCAAAGTACTTTTCGTACTTTTGAAGAGTACCTACGGCAACCGAGCGCGTATGCGGAATAGAGGACGCGTGGGGATGAACACGCGTCGTGTAGTTATGACTAAGCCAATCCATAATGGTCAGGTGCCCTGGGCCCTGTGTTGGCTTGGCCACACAGATGATCTCGCCCTGCAAGCATCTCACGCGCCTCGGTCGCCTTTGGGAAGTCTCACTCCCCTCCATCTTTTTTACAGTGTAGACCTACGCTTCCTGCTCGGGCTGTTCCGCCTCACTGGAGCCCCGGGTTTTCACCACCATGTCTCATCAACTCATCACAGGGCCTTCGCCCCCAGCCGACCTTGGTCCATTTCGGAAGAATTCTAGTGCGTTATCCCCAGTATACCTAGCCACGAGAACCAACAAGCACTGATAAAGCAAACACTAGTCATAATCATCGCATACTCCGCTGACATGGTCGCTGGTGGACCCATCAACGATTTCGGCTGCCGCATCCTCCATGTTCGTCCCCGAACGGGTGTTATTTTCCCATTCAGCTACTCGCCTGATACCATTTCTCCGAACTCTCTCCTTTTCGACGTCCAAAACCCCCAGGCGTGGGACCCTTCGGTTGCCCATCTCACCGTAAGGGTGAGCTGGCAAGGAGCTCGAGAGATCGAGACCTAGTGGGGATCGATCGAGGTAAGTACTTTCCCTTTCAATACCTCTGAAAAACGGGAAGCTGACATAGGCCCTACTATACTAGTACCCGAAGGTTATCCTGTCGAATTTGACTAATACTACGACTGTTGATGTGTCTTCTCTTCGCGGCCCTGATATTACGATCCGAGCTAATCAGGAGGTCGTGCTCTCTGGTGGATCCCATGCTTCCGTGCGACTGAACCCACCTCAACAGCGAAGCCCATCAGCGAGCCCGCCAAGCCAATTCCCCGACCACCCCCCCGAGCTTGCGGCAGCTCTGGCCGAGGCCCAGGCGGCGGCTGGGATTCCGCCTAGATCTTCGGGCATTACCTTCCACTTCTATCACTGTGTCACGCCCAGGTAAGCTCCCCATCCTCGTCGAAGTGCTAGCCGTCCTGACATCTGCAGCGATGAACCTGGCGGCCCACGTTTCGTCGAGAGGGCCTATAATCACGGCTTTGACGATCTTGACAATGATTTCTTCGATCGAGTTCAAGCAGGGGAGTTTAGAAGTGTTTAGCGGAGCGGTTAAAATAAATGGAATATGATGACTACCAACTGCCTTCCTCTACTCCAGCTCGTCCAAATGCTGCGTCGGTTAACTATTGGTCGCGCCGCATGGACTTGATAAATACTCGAAACCTCGCCTCCCCTCCTCACCGTTCTTGCCGTTCTTGCCGTTCTTGCCATCCGCAGCTCACGTCATGGAGTCAACTTTTGAGGCCATCTCTATACAAAGCAAAGCCGGCTCAGTGATGCTGAGGCCATGTACATGCGAGCACTGCAAGGTCGTGAGAAGGTGCTAGGAGCTGAACACATATCAACGCTAGATTCGATTCATTGTCTTGGAATCCTCTATGTAAATCAAGGCCAGCTCAGTAATGCTGAGGCCATGTACGGGCGTGCACTCCAAGGCTACGAGAAGGTGCTAGGACTGGAACATATATCAACGCTAAACCTGGTCAACAGTCTTGGTAACCTCTATAAGGCCCAGAGCCGGTTTAGTGACGCCGAGGCCATGTACGAACGGGCACTCCAAGGCCGTGAGAAGGCACTGGAACCGGAGCATACGTTGACGTTAAACACGGTCAACAATCTCGGCAACCTCTACCAGGCTCAGGGCCGGCTTAGCGACGCCGAGGCTATGTACGTGCGAGCACTCCGAGATGTCTGAAGCTAGGGTGCTGTATGTGCGTTGTCAGGCTGGAGTCAAGGCTGTGTTTGACGTTCAGCACGAGCGATACCAGGAAGTGACTCGGAAATTATCATCACTAGATGACGATTAATACATAAGAGTCTCCTGTTCTTAGTCCATCGAATGTGCTGTACTGATATTGTAAATTGCTTGTTTTCGAGCGTAGGGCCGTTCGTTGATCCCTCATGCCTTAGGCCAGCCAAGCCAGTGCAGGACGATATTACCGTAAGAGGACCCTTATCCCAGGACGTGGGCATGGGTATGGTGGCACTAGTCCTTACAGCGATGCTCTCTTCACGTCGAGCTTCGTCCAGTCGGTCCAGAAAATCTTCTTCACGCTTCATCTCCTGCAATTCGGAGAACGAAAAGGCGGAGATGAAGGACGGGACTGAAGCATTACCCTTTCCCACATCTCGGAACCGATGGTTTGGCGTCTTCTCCTCCCTGCCACTATAGACCTCAAATACCCCTGCGTCAAGATCGATGACGTATGCCCATTCGCAGAGCCCGTCGTTCGCAAATGATAGTTTAAGCTGGATTAGGGTGTCTTCCCCGTATTGGCCTTGTGCGATGACTTCAAGGATGCAGGCGCCAGTGCTTCCGTGGAGCGAAGGCGTCAAGAAAGCCGTGATCCCCTCTGTGAGTTTGGGATCCGGGTATTTAAGAAAGGCGTCCCAAGCAAGTTTCTCCAAACCACATAATTCATCGATTTGTCTTTTGGCCTCGTAGGCGTCTGAGTCAGATACCTCGTAGGTAATAAACTCGAGTCCGCGTTTAAGTCGCTGGATGTTGGTTGAGTCTTGTAAGAATTTGGCGAGAGTTATCCCTTGACCTTCGGGGTAGCCGTCGCATTTGCCGTATTGGGCCAACACAAATCGGCCCGTGTAAAACACACAGATGAGGTGGTGGGTGCACATGATTTGCGAATTGCGTGGCCTTATATTTTGTAAATAAAAGATGGGTGTGTAGGAATTCTGACAAGGGCGAGCAGCTGATAAGGGCCTGGAACTCAAAGGCCAGAAACGGACGAGGCGAAAGTATGGGCTATTCATATAGACCATGAGCTCTCCTTTCGAGGCCTCCACCAGGAAAGGAGAAGAGTCGCTGCCTGGGATGCCTACAGGGATTCAAAAGTATACCTTTCTGGTAACCTCTTCCGTATAGACGTGAGGCAGATTTCAGGAGAGTTCAGGGGTCACAGCGCAAGCCGCTAGGCAAGTGATAGAGGCGCCACCTAGCATGGAAGGAGGCCAAAGAGGCGGCGCAAGTGATAAGTGATCAGCCGATTACGAGTCCATTAGGCAGAGGTTAGGGTTGGTGAGGGAGTCTTTTCCCGGCTCAGACGCTGTGGCATGGGCAAGAGGAGGGCGGCCTCTATTCCCGGAAACCGAGGCGGTAGTAGGTCTATCAACTGCACTGCCTTCCCTTGATGAAGTTGCCGCTCAACGTATGGTCGGTGGCAGGACGGACGGCAGCCGCTAAGGCAAGGGGAGGTGGCTATCCCACATATCGGTGGGGATCATGGGGCGTGTGTATATGTTAGTTGCTATAAATAAAGGGGAAGTTGCGGGCGCGCGGGGTAGAGACGGACCGCAGCTGGGCCATGAGCACTTACCAGACTTGCTGAGTAGGGGCTGGGTAAGAATTAAGAATGCACGATAGCGAGATGAGGTGGCCATGCCTTGATGCGCAGTGCCGATACTTAATGGAAGGGCCAAAATGGAATATTAGATGGCAGGGTAAAGGCCTGAATGCTGGCAGCTCAATCGAGAATGGCTTTCCACTGGGGAGACTCAGCAAGAAGAGGCGCACCCGAAGCTGAGGTCGGCATAGAAAGCGGAGGCCGAAGCGGGCTTGCCGCAGGGAAGTAGGTCGATTCACACAAGGAGGCGAAGTGGAGAGCATGAGGGTCGACTGGCTCTCGCTGACCACCTAACCCTCACCCCAGAGCAGCGCTCGTCGGCTTTCAAGATCGGACAGCCTACCAGCACCCCTTACCTACCATATGCTTCTTCAACTCTAAGCATGCCCGTCTGCACGACCTTAATAGCTCCAGGCCCACTATCATCTAAGTCCGTGGACGCCGCCTCTAGTAAGGGCAATCAATCTCCCTATACGCAATCTCCACCTATACTAGATCTGGCCTCTCTAATGTAAGTCCAAGATTTTTTATACACACTTAACCTTGATCCAGCCATATACTAACAGTTTGTTTTATAGGCAGTCGACCTATAATACCTCTATTGATTATGCTACGGCATCACAAATAGCGGATGCTAACAATAGGTAAGTCAACTTACCTTCACCCACTACTATTTGGTAGACTAATGCGGTATTCCTAGTTACCTAAGATTAGGTCGACATGACTCAAGTCTCCTTTGCACCATGGACGGAGGCAGTCCAGTGACCGGAGAGGACGCAGGTCAGGTCAGGGGTCCTCAAACTCGTCCTAAGCCGCAATGCTAGGAGCATGGGTGTAATGGAAGGCAATTTTCGACGTTTAGCAATCTCCTACGTTATCAGCGCGAGAAGTCGGGCCGGGTATTGAAGGCAACCTGCCCTAACTGCGGGGCTAAGTTTACGAGAACAACAGCACGCAACGGCCACCTCCGGAATATATGCAGGAAAGGAAAAGGATCTGATAACGTCGTTTGAGCACAATGTCCATTGCTTTAGGGAACTGATCCGCCAAAGCCCCCACACCAGACATATGCCAGCCCACTAACGCTAATGGCGATCAACTCTATACTCTCCAGCTAAAGGCAATACGAGATATCACACTTTGTTTAGCGAGCAGGAAACAACGTCGCTTCTCAATGTAGAATATAGCAAAGTAGGGGGAGGGTTAGTCTTCCACGTTATTACCGTAGGTTAATAATTAGGCAGCAGCACCCGTGTAGAGGTATCAAGAGGTCCGAAATGAGGTCTGATGGCGTAGGATGGGGGAGTGAGAGACTGGTTCGTATGGCATCAATCTTTGGTGCATCACGTAATCCATTCCCGGACACAGAGAGCCCATTCCCTCAATAGTTTCCACACAGCTACATGCTAGCCCAATGTATCTGGCTTGCAGTCCTAGCTAACAGGTCAACTATTGACAGGAGGGATAAGTGCTGCTTGTACTGGATGTGCAAATTCGTCAGGTACTGATATTTTCATGGAGGCGACTTTTCACCAAGCTGCTTGTTGAAGTGATGCAGTGGTGTCAGGTCATGTGATTAGCGGTCAAGGGGCTCTCATGGAAGCCTTTGGAAACCCGTGGAAAACTCAAAAAAAAAGTGGCCACGTGTCCTCTCTTCCTTGCCAGCGACAGGGCGAAACCAGATCATCGAAAGAGGAAAAGTTTGGGGCAGGATGAAAATCCGAAAAGGAACCCGAAGCCTTCGGTGTCGGACGTCAATTGGAGCCGCAAAGTGGGACTTGGATGATGTTGGTCGTGGAAGAACTGTTGGTTGAACATCTGCGAGGTAGCATTCCCCACCCTCCTTTGTATGTATGGAGCATCACTACACAGAGGTCATATTCAAATCATCGCCGCCCTCGGAAGATAAAAAAAAATCCGGCTTGGTATTGTTGAAATCCTGATTTGGGAACAATCCGACCTCTTTGCAATGGCCTTAATCCGGGTCCCTATGTATGGCGCGCGGAGCACCCAAAATAGGAACATAACCAACGCACCACTAAAAAAGAGGGGGAAGGGTTGACATCGACAAAACATGATCCAAGTATGGTCGTTCAATGTGAGACGCGGATTGGCTCGGCCAGTTAAGCGCCCTTGGCGTGTTCTGATCCGATCTCCACTTTTCTGCCCCCAAGAACATAGCCACAACACCGGGCACTTCACAGGCAGCATCGAGCCCCCGCATCCTTGCGATGGCCCAACTCTTGATCTGAATAGTGCTGGCTTTTTAAATGCATGGTAAACTCAAAATAGAAATATTGAGATGTGTTCCAAATATGGCCTGCCAATGCAGGAGCGGATTGGCTCGGCTAACCACCTCGACAGGAACACTACCGGCCGTCCTTTCCGCCGTTCGCCCGGGAGGTGGGGAAGAAGGTACGTGCGGCTAACACAGCCGCAACACCAAGCAAGTCTATACAAGCAGCATTGACAAATTTGACGGACTTCGGACGAGTCGTGAATATCTTTCTCTTTACACCTATACTAACTTCAAGACTAGCATGGCATATATATAGTCTGTCATAAGCGTATCGACATACTTGTATGAACACCATAAATTAGCGATTCCTATATAATAGGCAGGCTCTATATAAAGTTTTGCAGTAGCGAATACTATACGCAGTCCACCCTTTTCTCACTACCTGCACTACTCGTCCTCGTCAAGAATGTTTCTTCCCTGTCAGGTGGCATGAGGAGTGATCCTGGCAATGCTGTAAGTCATTCGTAGCTAGCCTGATCTCTATACTTACTAATATTAACACCATAGAAGAAATATCGGGAAACAGATCCATCCAAGATGTTACAGTGTCAGCTACAACCTGCTCAGACGGCGACTAGCAACCCCACTAACAGCCCGGTCCGGACTTGGACTAAGTCGAGGCCATCTGTCAACATTGCGAGTCGGCGGCGACAGAAGAACTCCGAGAGCGTTCTCGACCCTATTGCAGGCGAGGTTTACCTTGGATACTGGTCCAAGTCGAAAGCTTGGCTAGCGGTTCTTATTCTTCCGACGGGGGATTTTGCTGATATAGGACTACCTGGTAATATTGCGGAGACGGGCCTCCTAAACGACGTTCCATCATGCTATCGGTATAGTCCAAAGACTGGGAAGGTTGATGGGTGGCAGGATGGCTTTGGAGATGGTGGGTCTTCTGCTGCCGATCGACAATTCCCTGTCATGTACTTCGATGATCTGGAATTCCCCCGCAAGAGCTCGGTCGGTTGGATGGCTGCTAGGGATCTTAGGCGATTTGACTCCCGGGATGCTAGTATCTCCCTCATTCCCAATTATAAGTCCGTGTTGGCTTTCCTAACTCAGCGGCGGGAATCGAAACATCCCCTGTCGCAAAGTGAAGAGATGCCGACAGCACTCGCCGGCGAAATTAGCAGTATGTCTTCCTGAGAGAGTCCTAACCTTGTAGTTATATGGATTCTGATAGAGTTATAGGCCAAAGTCAGGCGCTTCGACTAGCGCCGCCGGTATCTCCTATTGGGGATGATACGTACCCGGCGTTGCCCGGGTTGGCCCTGCCACATCCAGCGCCCTATACAAATGAGGAAAAGGCGGCCACTGCCGTGTCGAACGATGATGGCACAATATCGCGCCCTAACACTAGTCTGGAGAGAGACCACCGCGAGAGATACAAGAGTAATCAAATGGATAACACCTCGGACGACTATTTTAAGGCCCTTACACGTCTAACTAAAACTCCCAACGACGTCATCTTATCAACCCTAGCCTCGCCTTCAGCAGGTAAGGAATACACTTCTATCATAGGCCGGCGGCAGGAGATGACTGACAAGGTAGCGGACGATCAAGCGACATTTACTCCCACAGCTAGTCTTTCCGATACCTCGATCCTGGCACATGCCGCGGTTAATGCTCTTAATTTACGAACGCGAATACGTAGCACAGAACGGAAAGACCTAGATGATCACCATATTAATTCCTTAAAGCTGAGCACGAGTCAGATAGAGGAGCGTATTCCACTGAAGACATGGCCAGTACAGCAACCTAACTATTGTACGTTAATTGACGGCCAACGCGGAGACACTGGCCTGCTACGAAGCCTATACAATTTATCCTCTTCCGAAAACTTAGCGAATGAGAGCCAAACGGGTAGCAGTCTAAGATACGACTCGCAGCATAGGTCGCCTCCGCACATATCATTCGCACCACTATCGAGCGCCTTAACCCAGGGCAGCACCAGCGTCGAACACGCTATAGGAGCGATTCCAGTGTGTCCGGACTCCACCCATATCTCACCGTCTCCACACCATAATATTAATCCTCGGGCCATATTGACTTCGCATGCCGCAGATATGGTTGCATCACAAACCTCACACAACTTGCCCCCCTTTGCGGCCTTGCTCACGTCGTTGCCCAGCTCGACTACATATTCTCAGCAAGCTGTCACTCACACACACGGGATAATATATCCTTCACAACCGATGCGACAGCCTATCGACTCTACCAAGATCATTCGCTCACCTACACAGGCTACTTCACTTCAAGGACAACTAATACTGAATGAGTCCTCAGTTCCTGCTCAAAGAGGTAACGCTCTATCACGAAGACTGAATAGGGGTCACTGGAGAGCTATACGTCCACGTCCACCGGAGTATCTACCTGTCAGCAGTTCATCTATGGGCCCACGTCCAACTTCCGCTTTCCCCCACCGTAGCTTGGCCGTAGGCCCTCGGCTAGCTGCTCCCGTCATTTGTAGAAGTTCAAATCCAGGAAGCGGTATTATGGAAAATTATAGTGATGTGCAGCAAGGAGCCCGGGGGCCGTACTCCTGCCCGTACGGCTGTGAAAGACAATTCGGCCGTATGGTGATTCTGGATAAACATATCAAGAAAAATCATAAGGAGCGTCTAAATGACTGGCAAGTACAAGAAGGAAGGCAAGGATTAATGGACCGAGGGCCCCGTGAAGCAGAATTGGGCGATTATAAATCGGCAGCCAGCCAACGTCGAAAGTCGAAGATAGTGATGGCACGCGCACGACAAACAAGTGCGTATTCAGCAAAGTAGACAAGCGGCGGTACTGTCTCTAGAGAGTATCGTGGGATGGACTGATCACCCTATCAGTACCAGCCACCAAGGCCTCTAGTACTGCGGACATCGGCCCACCTGTCTTAAATATATAGCCATACCTCTGCTCGAGCTGCTTACCCTCCTCCTCCTTCCTTGCATCTTCACAACTTTAGGCATAACATGCTCACTATTGATTCTCTTTGTGTTAAAAATCCAAGCGTCCTCGCCTTCTTGGTCTCATTCTCTTTTGCACAGCAGGATTAGGGCGCCAATGTCGATCGGCACACTGTACTTCATGCGTATTTCCGGCCTGCGCCAGCATCTTCGCCCCAGTCATCCTTTAGGTTAATATCGCCCTCTTCCATGGAGTCGCCATCCCCACCACCGCCACCCTCAAAAGCGACGTCATCAGTGTGAGGCGTCGGTGGCGAGACAGGTTCAGGCATTGAGGCTCCAGGAGACAGTGTGTCCGGAAGGGGGCTGCCCTCCTCAGGACCCCGGCTAGTTGGTTGGGCTGCTTCTGCGCGGGTTGTTGAGAGGGAGGGATTCGGGCTGCGCCTACGTCTCTCCGTAGGGTCATCCTCATGTGAGTCCTCGAATGTCGATGCGGGGCGCTTCTTAAGGTTGGCAACGAATCCGTCTCCTGCGTCGAAGTGCTCATCGTGAGGATTATCAATCTGGGTGTTCTCCCATAGCCACTTCAGACACTTCCAGGCACTCCATCTCCTTTCAGGGTCCTTGCGTAACAATCCCTTCAGAAAAGGGTGAAATTTCTGCGGTGCTTCCGCCACGTGTGGAATAATTACGCCCCGCATCCAGGGCCCGAAGTTATTTCGGTCCCACTTGTCATCCCGGGAAGGGCTCCAAGAGGTGAACAGCTGCATACCAATGAGACCGAGCGCCCACAAATCGACCTTATTCGTATAGTTTCGGGGGGTTTCGAATAGCTCAGGGGCCATGTAAATCTCTGTTCCAGTGAAGGTATCCATTTTGCCCGATTTGTTATGCTTCGAGGTACCAAAATCCGCGAGTTTGACGGTGAGTCCGTGGTCGTCCCTTTGAACAAGCACATTATCTGGTTTGACATCTCGATGGGTGATGCCACGTCCATGCATATAGTGCAGTGCGCTGGAGAGATGGGTCATCACCGCCAGCTTGTCGCCCTCGTCTAAGTCCGTCGTGGCGTCGCGGAGGTTCAGAGGTATGTATTCAACAATCATCCACGGTGGTAGTGACTCATCTTCAGCTAAGACGAAGTCGTAAGCTTTCACAATATGCGGCTGGCCAAGGAGGGCAATTAGTTTGAAACGTTTGATACGCGATAGGGGTCACATATTACTCACATGGTCGAGTTGCATAGTATATTCATACTCCTTCCGCAGCCCCTCAAAACGCCTCCGTGCAACGTCGGGGCTATCCGTGGATCTATAGTACGGTTCCTTGGCCCCAAAGGTTCTCCCCGTCCTCCGATCCTTCACTATCATCACCGACGCATGCATTCCCTTGCTTTCGAGGCCCTAGCCACCCACGTACACAGCATTGTTCCTCCCGTAGCGGACGTTGTGCTTGGCTGTCTCTGGTTGGCTATTGATCGAAGGTAAGTATTTCGGGAGGGCGCGCATGACGTCCTGACTGAAAGCCCTGGCCATCTTGCTGTACTCCCTGCTTTCCGCACTCGTTCGCTTCGGGGTCCAGGCCCGAAAACTGACCGCCCCGAGATCGACGGTCACGGGGCCGTATAACTCCACGGACTCGCCAGGTCCGCAGATGAGCACTGCACCGGGCTTCCGGATACGGATTGCTCTGTCTGCTAATACCGAAATCCGCGGATTATGAGTGCTCGGGCTGATGTCGAATCTAATGAATCGTCTGCTGATACCCGTTTGATTGGTCTCGGCGATTTGTAGGTCGCACTTGTCGGAGTCGCCGTGTGAGCCAAAAACCCAGCCCTGCGGATCAAACATGTGTTCTCCGATTTTCAAGCAAAGGAAGGGTGGCTTGAGTGCCTCTTCTTCTGACTGGCCACCCCTCCAAGACCTATCGGTATCGTCGGCTGAGGGCAGGAACTCATATCTTGAGTTATCGGAGAGCTTTAGAATTTCATTAACACCAACAAAAGACCCCAACATCAGCACAACCCTGGAGAAGTTAAGAGGCTTGGGGGCCGACATAAGGGAGACAGAGAAGGAAGGTCAGGGGATGCTTTTGGTTTAAGAGTGAAAGACGTGAAGCAGCCGGGCGAATTTGATAGAGGGAGTGAACGTGAAAAGAGGTCCAGGGCGGGGAGATCAGGCTTCGACTTGATTCGCCAACTTGGGAGGGGTAGGGTCGTAGAGGAGGGTCGAGTTGGAGCCTATTTTGGAGTTCGCCGCAGTTGCGCTGATTTAACGCCCGGTCCGGAACTGCGCAACACGCGTTTCTCCACCCCTACACTCATGGAGGCCTTCGTTCGAGACCTCGTCCTGCTCGCAACTCCTGCACCGGGCGGCTTCTGTTTATCGGCGGATTGCCTTTTTGATGTTCGCGCTAGGCGCCGTTCGTCGCGTTTTAAAAGTGCCTCTCGCATCTTATACTCTTGGGCGTTGATTCTTCGCTGATAAATCTCCGCCTCGCATTTCCAGTACTTCTGGTCCCCGATCAATAGCCGAAGGTCCCTAACCTCCGCCAGGGACAAGCTGGTGCATTTGAGCAGGTCCCGGTATAACAGTGCGAGAGCCCGCCAATGGTCTGCCGCAGATCCATAATCCGCACCGTGCGCAGCGCGAACTTTCTCCGAGAGTATTCGTTTCAGGGCGTCCTCGTAATAGTGGTATTCGGCCTCCCAATAGTCGCTTTTGGAGACCTGCATCCGGAGCCTATCAGCCTCGTGAGGTTTGAAGTGGCTACGTAGTCCCTCGCATCGCCATTTATGGGACTCCTCGACGTCGCCTGGGAATTCGAAATCTGGAGTTGCTTCTTCCCGACTCCTGACCACCTCCTCCAACCGCGTGGCGATGTTCTCATCGACCACATGGGGAGGGTCCGGAATAGGGTTGGTGGGTGAGTTCATCCCGATAACCCACTTGAACGGAAATTCAAGCGAGATCGTAGAGAGCGAACGCGATGGACCTTCGTAAGGGGTGTCGGGGGTGATGTACGAGTTCCAGGACAACGGGTCAATTTTAATATTAGCGGCGTGTCACGTGCCTTTCTGACCCACGCGGCGCTATGACCTGGTGATCCACAGGGCCCCTGTTTAGAATTTTGTTTCTCGAAGTTCGGTTCTTTTGTAGAGGACATATTTAATAGACGCTACTAAATAATATTGCGGAAATTATCGACGTTTTGGCAGGGAGGGATTAATAGCACCTGGACGTTATGAATCTCTTCCTGGTACTGCACTTGATGCCCACCTTCATACTAGAGACAGCCCTTATCCGGCAACGAAAACGTCGCCCTCAACCAGCACCATCTTCTAACCATTTAAAAATCCAACTAACAGAACGCGCGGCAACACCCTCCAAGACTCCGTTTGTGATCAACATGTCTAGACCCGCTTTTTGGTGGGTGTAAAGCCAATGAAGATCATAGCCTTTGGCGACTGTAACCTGTCCCGCGAGCCGAGAAGCCGCTCGCCACTCCGGGTTGGTGACTTTCGACATAAGCCAATCGCTGTACAGTTTTGGCGCCTCGTCTTCTGGAACTGGAAAGTTGAGGTGCAATGGAGATCCTGTTTTCAGGGCTCTCTGTTTCGTACACTGTTAAGAACCTCAGCATAGAGGTACTATAGTGCTCATAATATTAACACTGTGTGGTACTTGAGGGAAGTCCCACTTGATTAATTTTCGACATAAAAATTGGGACGCTGAACCTGAACTGCACTGTAATGCAGTAGAAAGGGACGGAAAAGAAATAAGAGAAGGGCAACGAGATTTTTTTGCGGCAAGCTAGGCACCAACTCCAACTGATAGGGTGCAGATGCTTGATCTGCTTTCAGTCGAGGAAAAAGGTCAAGAGGGGAACTCTGGGAAACATCCCTGTACAGGGACAGACCAGCCACTTGAATGCGGTGTAATACAACTAAGCCCTGTCGTCGGCTCGTTCGAGCCCAGTCGAGCGATCAGTCGCTCCTTAGCAAGAGCAACTACGTAATCTATTTTTCTGCCGCTCCCTACCGCCTTTCTGTGGCCCAAATTGCGGCCAACAGTACACAGGGCCCGGTAGTATAGGCCTAGATTAGGGCCTTTTGACGTAGATAAGTAAGATCGCCGCTTCAAATGCTTTCTTTTTTTCTTTTTTTTTTTTTTTTTTTTTTTTTTTTTTTGACGGGTTCGCATAGTTAAGATATCATTATGAAGCCCGCGACGGTCCGAATTCTCCGCTGCCTCAGGTGTATGAAAAGCGTCGAAGCAACTACAACAGATAATGCTAGTGACGTCGGAATGGTCAAAATTGGTATCAATTTATTTTATTGCAAAAAGTGCGCCGAACTCACAGGATTCCTTCCCTATCAGCTTTAACTTAGCTTGGGATGTCGACTATTCCATACTTCTCGTTCACAGCATACGGGAAAGGCTGTAGACATGGCAGAGGAAAGGGGATGACCGTGAACTCAGACTTGCTGCTGACGATAAAGAGGTCATAGTGTGAGGAGACAGCCGCAGGAACTGGCTCTAAAGTCATGCCCTGTCCGGTACGTGTCTGGCCCCTCACCTTCCACGACGCAACGCATCGGATGAAGTTGGCCTCCCGCAGGTTACCCCGCTCCGAATCTGTCAAACTGACAACAAAAGATCCTTCAAATGAATAGGGGAGGCTATCGACCTGCCAATGGCTATGCCCATTGCAGAATTCGCAGTGCAGGTGAGGAGCTACACAGCCGATTTTGTCGCCACGATCGTTTTGCTGGCACTTAATCATAAGAAAACCGATTAGCGTATCTGGTATATCCGATCGCATTCTGACTGGGAACCACCCACGAGTCATAACTTCCCGAAGAAATTCCCTGCTCCACCTACCAACTTGGACGAGGCCAAACAGATGCGTATTATCGCGGTCGACTCGATCATTGCCTCGGCATTAACCCGCCATAATTTCGAATTGATCTTGAGGACACGTGCCGGATTGCAGAACGGGAATGGCAAGTGTTCCAACGGTGCAGAAAAAGATACGAGGTCG
>SJVG01000939.1:0-14265 GCA_034774675.1 Scedosporium minutisporum
TTTGGCGCATTGTGTTATGTTTTTTTTTTTTTTTTTTTTGTCTTTTTCTCGTGTTTGGTTTTTTTTTTTTTTTTTTTTTTTTTTTTTTTTTTTTTTTTTTTTTTTTTTCGGGAGGTCGGATGATCGCTCTTCCATCATTCATGCCTAACTTTCTCACACTGCCAAGCCTTCCAGGTTGTTGCTTTCTGCCCTTTTTTGATTAGTTCTTGTAAGATCGGGGAAGAGGAGTTCGGGGGAGGTTGGTATATTGCCAAGAAATAGCGGAAAAGAAAAAGAGTGGGAAAGGGGATGGAGGATGCCAAAGTTTTCGTCACAAATCAAGGCGTGCAGTTATCTATAGAAAGAAAATATGACATGAAAAAGATTACTCCTTTTGCCCAAATCCATTCATTCTCTCATCCCCCGACCGAGAAATAGGCTATGAACACTAGTCCCGGAAGGGCGCGCGGATTCCCAAAATAAAAGTTCGCTCTCTGAAAGAATCCAAAACAAGGAAAAATGGTTGCTCTCTCTCTCTAATCCGCCATCAAATCCTCCCCCAGACTCCAAGACCCATCCCCAAGTAATCCCGCCGCCAATCCCTGTCGTAACCGCCGTGGAGACAATTAGAGGGGTGTGGAAGCGCAAGGAGCGAGACAGTTGAGACCTGGTGCTCCGCTAGGAAGCATCCAAGTCCTTTCCTGCTGCTCCTCACGCTTTCCCCAAAGTAGCTAAGAAGAGATCAACGGCGCCATCGCCAGAGACGATTTACTCCTTGAAGAAGCCATTGCCGAAGCCGAGGCTGTTGAGAGTGCCGGCAGAAAGGACTGTAAAAACTGTGTTAGTGATCTGTTGCGATCTACTCGGTTGCGGTGGATCATTCCAGGGTAAACTTACGGCCAGTGGGCTGAACGAAGCTGGTGATCTGAGTGCTGATGACCTGGTCAATGCCAAGAGAGAATTGGCTGAAGGGGGAGATGAAGCCGCCGAGGGTACCGAAGTCAACGAATGGGACGACACCACCAGCGAAGTTGACACCGTTGATGAGACCAGCGTTGCCGAGCCAGCTGAGGAGGAGAGCGCTCTGCAGGCCGAGGATGTGGTTGAGCTGGAGGAACTGGTTGCCGGCACCGAAGGCGAAGAGGTCCGAGAAGGGGTCGAAGGCAAGACCCTGGTTGATGATGAGCGACGAGAAGATGTCGTTGCGGAAGCCGTTGAAGGCGGCGAGGTAGGCGACGTTCAAGTTGTTGAAGGCGAAGTTGTTGGCGCCAAGGACATCGAAGCCAGAGCCGAACTGGAGACCAGTGGAGAACTGGTTGAATCCACCGAGGGAGAAACCGCGCTTCTCCTCAGCCTCCTTGGGGGCGGGGGCGGCCGCAGCGAGGGTGGCAAGAGCGCCGACGAAGATGCTGGTGAACTTCATTTTGATGAGAGAGTGGGGGAGGGTGTTTTGGATTAAAAGTTATAAAAACAAATGAGCACAGCTCTGAATGTTCAACGAAAGTTTATAAGAAAGGAGCGAGAGCGAACAGCGAGCACAGCTATTGATGATGTTGTTAGCAAGGCTGATCCGGAGGCCGATGGTAGTAGTACCCAATAGGTAGGAGTAGGGATTGGGGGTGGTGGTAGTGATGAGAGTAGCTTACCTCTGAAGAGAATGAAAAGAAAGAATGAAGATTGGACTGGAGTTGTTGGCTTGAGAATGGGATGAGGAACAAAAGAAAAACAGTTGAAGGACGAGACGAGTTGCATCTTATATAACAATCGAGACACAAAGGTCGACGCATGATAAAGTTCTAAGCATTACCAAGTAAGCCATGCCAAGCCTTGGGTAAGGGGGTGTCGGCCGGAAGTCCAGGCGATGCCAGATCCCGAGTGTGTCAGATATCAGGCGTCCCTTAGACGGAAGTAGATAGTTAAAACAAGGTATGGCAGGGGTGGGAAAGGCAGGGTGACGGGAAAGCACCAGAGTGACATTGGGGGGAAGACGCCAGGACGCCACGGTGGGGGGCGTGTGTGTGCGCGCTCTCTGCAAAGGCTGCATATGGATAAACAGCGAGCCTCGAGTCCTTGCGAGATTAAAACCGCGTAGATCCCCGTCGGTGTGGCGAGATGGGAAGCCAAGCGGAAGCCAAGCGGCGGTGGTCCAGGCCAGAGATCCTACGTTCTGAGTCCTACGGTTGCGATCGTGAGTCCACTACGAAGTAACCTCTCAGTTGGCATTTTGAAGGGTTGCCATTGGCTCTAGGACTGCAGCAAAATGTCCGATGCCAGGATCATCAGCCTTCTTCCTTCTGCACAACTTGGGGAGAAGGACTTGAGACGTCATGCTCGGAAGTGTGTGTCACCGAAACGAGGGTCAGCGGACAAGAGGTTACCACAGGATCGTGGGGAGGAGCCAACAGGGCCCTGAGGATTCAGAGTGACTTGGCAGTTTAAGGTTCCGACCTAATATGGAGAGAGCACGAGCGAGGGACAGCAGACAGGGACTTTGGAAGTGCTCATCCAGATACCCGCTGTCATGCCGACGGTGTGTGGCATTCTCAGGTACCGGTGGCGATAAGAGTCAATTTCAAGCGTCCGACCCTACAGCTTGATCGACGGCATGGGTGGAAAAGTCGTTTCGCGATGTTTCGACAGTACAAAGCGAGATGGCTGGAGAGAGCCTCACCAAGACTTGGGTCGCAAAGCCAGCAACCAGATGACAGCTTGTCGTCCGATGCCTATTTGGGACTAGACTTTGTTCATTGTAGCAGCGGCGCCGTGGCAGGCCCACTGAGAATACCCCCTTACCCCTTCGGCAGAGGCCCATGTGGAGGTACCGGTGCGGGCCTGAAGCACCACCAGAGCTTGGCCTGTGGCTTGCTTGTTTAGCGGGTCCGGGTGTAGAGTTACGTCGTATTCAGCGCAAAGAGGTACGACGCAATCTACCCTAGATCTCATCGAAGACTCCCTATGTGAGGCACTGGCTAAATGCTCCCCATCCTTCCTTCCCACCCCTGCCGTCCGTGCTTGAGGCTCAAGGTCTAGGCGGGTGAGGGGGGGAGGGATGCGCAGCTGATTGGCTGGAAACCTCCAAGGGGTCCATCGGTTGGTCGCAGTTGCAGTTTAAGGTTTAAAGGATGCTCGCACTTTCCGATAGAGACTTGCTGGAGTAGTGGGGCGACTAACAATTTGAACCAATCGGCGCCTTTTTTGAAGGTGATCCCTGTCGCCAAAGCCACAGATCCTTCCCATCTTCAAACGTCTTTTAGGCTTGGCAGGTGCTCCCCTGCAAGGGCCCGTGTCCCCATTGTTTAAGTCAAGCTCGGCTTGCTTGGTGTGATCGGCATCTCAAACATCCCACACGTCGCAGGTTCAAGCTGAGGCAGTCCGACGCCTTATTACCGCTTTATATCGTCGAGGATTCCTAGCACGGAATCTCATCCATTCCGAAAAAAAAAATATTAGGAAGATGCGAGATATGCGTCCCGCAACTCTGTTTGGCTTTAGCCTCTTACTCACTGCGCACTGTTAGAACCGTCCGATGTTGTGATTTTGATCTTGCCCATTGGATTTCCCGGATTTGGCAAACATCATACGGAACTGCTGATCTTGGGAATGAGAAACACGATTGTCCTCAGTGTCTATTTCTAGAACGGAGCCTCGTCGAACAGCATTGCATCCATACCCATTGCATTGTGCCCACGAGCCACGAGCAGGACCCCCCCGAACCCTCCGGTTTTTTTAGAGTTTGGCCGGGGTTCAAACGTAAGGAGAGTGTTTCTTCTACAGCCTTGGCCACGCCGCAGTGATATCCCTACAATCAACCCTTGTCGGATCTGTGGACCGGAAAACTAAATCGCCGGGGAAACAGAGGATCGAAGACCATCCCAATCTCCCGACCCTGGCTCTCGTCGATTGCGAGCTCCCAGAAGCAGATGAGGTGCAACACTCGGCTCTGATACTGATGGGCCGAATCAAGAACGCCTTGCTGAGATTCGGCGGCCTCGTTGCAACCATTTGGGTCCGAGGCCCACGTCACGGCGACCCGCATGCGGAGTAGGTTCACCTGTCAACCAGACACTACCACCATCTCGTAACCGAATTCATCCGATGAAATTCAATACGGTAAGTCAAGCTAGGATATGCTGCAGCCACTGCCTTGTCTGATATCATGATGGTGGGCAAGAATTTGAATCTTACGTACTCCCGTCCGCTCGCACCACAAAATACGAATTAGAGCAGGAAGGACAAGATAATATAGTTGAGCGTTGCAGGTGACAGCTGAAGCCACTGTTCAATTTAATATTCTGCCCAGAAGTTATTAATTCCCTCCCGGACCTCTAGGGATCAAAGGTGCACCAAGTAGCCATAAAATGACTTCCTCCTCTTCCGTAAGTCTAAGACTAATTGTAGGGCCAGCCTTGATCGGATCAAACCTGAATTTTCTTGCTCTGCTCCACCCACTAACAGGACAAATGCTCTCACTCGCATTCTGTGTCAGGCTCAGAACTGTTTGCAGAGCCTTCTGCACCAATTTACTAGCTCTTCGGGATGCATTTCCCTGGGACTATACATTACACGTACTTAACGAGTGAAATCAGAGAGATCATCCTCCTCCTCATCGTCGTTGTTATTGTTGTTGTTGTTGTTGTTGTTGTTGTTGTTGTTGTTGTTGTTGTTGTTGTTGTTGTTGCTGTTATTGTTGCTGTTATTGTTCCCACCGTTACCGTTTCGGTTGAGATCGTTGACGTTGATACCTTCGTAGACGTTAGCCTATGGTTCACTTGACATATCACAAGCCGCAGAGATGAAGTTCAGCCGAGGAGCAAGGGGGACTGCCTGTTCAAGTCTCCCCACCCGGCCTAGGCTACTCATGCGGACGAAAACATCGTGGGGTGGGCAGACCACTCACCAAGACTCGCTGCCAAATCTTCAACATTCAAGTTGTTGATTCCGTTAAGACCGTTGAGGCCGCCGAATCCGTTAATGCCACCACGGAAACCACCGATATTCCCAAATCCAGTGAAACCAGCGCTGATGAGGTTGCCGCGAATGAGACCGAAAGCATCATTGATGCCAAGTCGTCCAATGCTGAGGAGCTGAGCGATCTGCTGGAAGGCAAGGAACATCTGAAGCTGCGCGTTGAATCCGAAGCCGATGAAGTCATCGATCGAGACCAGCCCACTAAAACCGAGACCGTTCAGCATCGCATCGAGGACGGTGGCGAGGTCGAGCTCATGCTGGCTGAGGTTGTCGATGTTGAGAACGTCGGTAACGCCGAGATTTATGAAGTCGCTGAGGGAGAAGTCGTCGAAGTTGAGGTTACTCGTCTGGGACGAGACATCTTCGTCTTCGATCTGGGTCCTGACCTCCGAGTTCTCTTCTTCGTCCTCGACCTCGGCGTCCACGTCGGCCTCTTCGGCGGTGTCCGTTGAGTTCTGGCGGACGACCAGAGTGCCGTGCCTCGAGTTTTGAGGGACAGTGGCGGCGGAGGCCACACCAGCGGCGACAAGAAGAACAGTGAACACCTTCATATTGGTTGAAGTTAAAGGAAAGACAGTTGAATAGTATCTAAAGAATGGAACATGCTTGTGTTAGAGAGCCCGTAGCCCGACGGTGAGATGATGATGGCGTTGACGAAGAAGCTCTGGAGCCTCTTAATTGATGCACTTACCTTGTTCAACAAGACCGTACTAAGAAGAAAAGAAAGAGCGCAGCTGAAGTTATCACGAACGCATTAGTTGGAGAGAACACCATCTAAAACCGCGGGAGGAGCCTTCATCGTACGAACCTCTACAACGACCGAAGTAGGTATGCTAGGAGAGAAAGAACGACTTTGAAACAAGGAAACAGCGGCGAGAATATCCAAGAAACGGGATGCCGAGATGTCTTATATTGAGATTGGTCGTAGCCCACGGCGGGGATGTCTCGATGTGATAGACGAGCATGATTATCCATCCACAAACCGGTCTTGTGCGGCCGACTACTTTACAGCCTACAGTCAAATCTCCCCATAAGACAGGTGAGTGACGCCACCCACTTTGTCACTCACCAATAGTAAAATCAAGGGACACGCTCCGGTGATAGGATGACAGTATATTGGCGCAAGACATTCAGATCGCAACTCGCAGGGGGCGGGTCGAGAGTTAGATCGACTCGGCCGATCAAACCGAGTCGAGCCAGTTACGGGAGCAGACAGCCAGACTAACATCAGAAAATTGCGGCCAAAATCTAAGCTTAAATGCCCATGCCTGGACATGCCAAGCCGAGACCAGCTTTCTTCTTTTCTTGGTTACGTATCAGGGAGCGGGATGTGATGCAAAATTGTTAGCACCGCACCTTGTTCTTACTGTGGTTTTGGCGCACGGAACTAACATGACACTCTTCGGAACGCACCCAAGCCGTCTCAGGTGCGAAAATGATCTTCGGAATTGACGGGAATTCTACAGGTCCGGAGCCACTGAGCAGCGTATTCGCAGTGACGAAGAAAACCGGGCTAGATTGGTTTAATTCTCCGGTCGATATTGCGAGCACATGAGGGAGCACATGATGCGCTGGCTTGGCGGTGACCGGGTGAAGGCCGAGAAGTCTCCGGAGGGGCCGCACGGTGACGAAGCCGACATGGCATTGATGGATGAGGGGAAGAGATGAGTTTAGAGAACAAAATTACCTTCAATTGTAAAGGTGAAGACCTATGACGAAAAATGACTGAGGGGCAGGGAGTGAGATTGTGCGATGTTGAAGCATCGCCGAGGTCATGGTTTGGCGAGGGAAGATCTGGAAAGGCGGCAGTAACAATGGGCACTTCCCCTCGAAGGCCAGCGGACGGCAACCTGCCCGAGGGATTTACATCCTTCAACCGTCCGATCCAACTTGATCCTCGGTATCTCGACAGACCCATTCCAGGACAAAGCTTCTTTCCAACTTGGCGGCCAGATATAGCCGATAGGGAATCCAGCCTTCCTGGCGGAGGAATCAAGAATGAGCCGTCCACAGGGCCGTGAGCATCTTTTTGAGGACAAAGTTGTAGAACAACTACGCCGACTCCTAACCTGGTTTGAATAAATGCTCTATCGAATATATCATGTCTAGCACCTGCCCTGGAAACTGCTTCCCAACGCCAATCTAGTAAGACATCTTGCTGTAAGTGACCCTTCCCGCAATTCCCGCCTGACAAGACAACCGGACCAAGAATTCGCGAGTATCCTGATTAGAGCTGTCCGAGAGAGAGCCATTGGTGCGCTCTCTGTCTCCCATAAGCCAGTCTAGAATCATGGTTGCCCTCGAGGACAAAGTCGTATTCGGCAACATCCGTTCGATTGTCGAAATTGCCCCGCGGAATAGGTTGAAGGAAGCCGTCAATCTGCACATCACAGGGAAACGGCCAGGGTGATAAGGCCAGAGGATGAGAAAACTTCAAGACGTAATTGTACAATATATTTTTGATTTAAGTTCTCACATCAGGTGAGGTTTCCGTTGGCCTCGCGAGCTTAGAGTCACTCGGCTTGTTGTGAAAGCCCAGCATTTCTCCTAATATTCCGCCCGGCTTCGGTACTGGGCATTGGCGGGTGCCGCGATCCTCCAACAAGCTGGCTCCGGCTTCTTCGGTGGTCTTCTCGAACTGCGCCATTCCATTCCTGATTTCGACTGAGCTGGCAGGCCTCCTTCTCATCCGTCTCCCGTGCTCGTCTAATATCGTGTCACCGTCGGCGTATGCGACTCGGGGGGCTGGACAGGGTAGGACGTGGGGTAGGGCGACGACAAAGAAACTCGCGACGACGGCGGTTGCGAATAAGGACGAGGTCATCCTCGACCGAGGATGAAGATGGGGTGGCATGATGTCGGGGAGCTCGAGGAGAGGAAGCTGCCAATTGATCTCAATTGAGAGTCAGCATGCAGGAAAGAGTGAGGATTTGGACAGGTAGAGGAATACCTAGGAATTGCACATCACCAAAAGGCCCAGGTTCGCCGAACAGACTCTCCGTGAGGACCGAGGGAGAATCTGGTCTCCTGATTTCGCGATCGTGATGAGAGCTAAATGTGTTTTTTCGGCTGTCTAGCAATTGGCTCACTTCTCATTGGATCGTCGGTCTTGCAGACCACAATTGCATGTCACGTCAGCTTATGTAACATGGGTCGTTATCTGATCGACTCTATCGGCCACCGCCAGCTTTTGACAGCTGTACCGCCGCTGGTGGTTTTCTTACTAGTAGTTTATCAAGTTCGTGCCTCGCCTATGTCGCAGCGACCTTGAATCTTCAGGAAATCCTGTACCTCGCAAATTGGTGACCGTCCCCCATCTCCAGCATTGATTAAACGGTATGCGATATTAGGAAAACAATAAAGCTTCTCGTCCGGTCAGTTCGCGCATAGCCTCGCGACACTCTCTCTGCCAAGCAATACCCTTTGCTCGGGAACTCGACCGAACCGGACCCAGACCGCGACGATGAGCGACCTCGACAAGTACGCGCTTCCCCACCATCACCATGCAAATCTGATCTGGCTAGCTCAGCCCTTCCACCCTTTGAGATTTCTAACAGTTAGTCCAGGGCGATTGCGCAGCTCCGCGCATGTAGACCTATACCCGAAGCCCAAGTTCGCGAAATCTGCCACAAAGCGAGGGAGCTTCTGATCGAGGAGGGAAACGTCGTTACCGTCACCGCCCCTGTCACGGTATGCTCCAGCAACGCAATCCTCGAAAGTAAGAATCGGGCAAGATGAATCTAATATAATAACGGTAGATATGCGGCGATATCCATGGCCAGTTCCATGATCTCATGGAACTGTTCCGCGTCGGCGGGGACCCTCCCGACACAAAATATCTCTTTATGGGTATGGGAGTCTTGCAATCCCAGTCGCATCCTGTGCGGCTAACTCCTACTCCGATCATATGTTGACTCGTGAATTTTGGCTTCGTGCGATAGGCGACTTCGTTGATCGTGGCTTCTACTCTCTCGAGTCATTCCTTCTACTACTCTGTCTCAAGGTCCGATATCCAGACCGGATGACTCTCATCCGTGGAAACCACGAGTCAAGACAAATTACGACGGTCTACGGTTTCTACGATGAATGTCTTCGAAAGTACGGAAGTGCCAACGTCTGGCGGTATTGTTGCGACATTTTCGACTACCTCGCACTCGGTGCGATAATCTTGGGCGCTTCGAACTATCTCTCCTCGGAACCGGAGGATAAGGATATTGAAATCCAGGTCTGCGATCAGAATGGTAGCGTAATGAGCAGATTCCCGCGCCGAACTCAGGAAGTGAATAGCTCTCCAGCGCAGCAGGCTAAGGCCTCAAATGGTGCGGCCGGCGGTGGTAAAACGGGTCCTCCCGGCTCGGGCGCATCCGGATCTAGTGGTGGCACACTGGGCAATCCCGCGGGAGCTGTCTTGTGTGTCCATGGCGGACTAAGCCCTCTTATCGATACGGTGGACAAGATCCGCCTACTTGATAGGAAGCAAGAGGTTCCCCATGAAGGCGCCATGTGCGATTTGCTATGGTCCGATCCAGATGAGATTGACGGATGGGGCCTATCGCCCCGCGGTGCAGGATTCTTGTTCGGCGCCGATATTGTCAAGGTCTTCAATCACCGCAACGACCTGTCGCTGATTGCCCGCGCGCACCAGCTTGTCATGGAAGGTTTTAAGGAAATGTTCGACTCATCTATCGTAACCGTCTGGTCGGCACCGAATTACTGTTACAGGTGCGGAAACGTTGCCGCGGTGCTCGAACTGACGGAGGATGAGGGAGGCACTGGTGTGTTCCAGAGGAGCAACGGCGACGTTAATAGGAGCGACGGCGGTTCAGGCGGGTTTAGGGGAGTGATGGTTGAGAGCGAACATGAACCTAGGAGCGGACCTGCAAGGCGGTACCGAGTTTTTCAGGCAGCTCCTCAAGATTCTAGGGGAATGCCGGCGAAGAAGCCCGTTGCTGACTACTTCTTGTAAGATTAAGATACCCCGTTACTTTTTTCTTTTTTTTCCTTTGGAACTCGTACTCGCCCCGTCGAGGGTGGATGATCGGATTGGGGCAGAGATGGGCGATGTTCGTTTGCATGAGAGAAGGGTCTTCTCCTGCCGGTCTTGTCCATGGCATTTACGATTTGGCGTTAATGGGTAATACATGTTCAATCACTTAATAGTGGCAATGTAGATATGATGACCAGGCATTTATTTCAAGGGTAGCAAGTATGTCAAACATGGAGTGGTGTCGGAAGAGAACTTTGAGAATCTCTTGATCGAGTGCTTCCACTATCCAAGGCATTGCTCCTCATCCTTATGAAGAATGCTTTAACGGGGAAACCTTGGCCGGTCCCATTATCCCACACAATTCACTTTAAACCGCCCAGAATGGGCCATGTTCATCTTCACCGTATGTAGGAACCAGCTCAATTTTTCCTAACCAATACTCGACGTCAAATGTGTCGACGATTTCAGGTTGCTTGTCTCCAGGCTTCTTGGCTTCAGGCTTCTTGGCTTCAGGCTTCTTGTCTTCAGGCTTTGGCGTCTGGTCCTCCTTAGACTTCTTAGCTCGATGCTTTTTCGTTCGAAGCTGGTGCGTAGGAAGAGGCGGCGGCATCTCCGAACTCTTTAGCTCTGAGACCTTAGACCCCGGGAGACTGGCCCTTGAGCGCGTCCAGGCTCGAACATCGAATTCCGGGAACCCCGGCAAAGTCGTCTTAGCGGCGCCCTGATACAGGAACCTGGTGGGGCCTTTCCTCCAAAACTCGTCCCAGAGGACAGCGTTGTCTTTTGGGACGGGCGCTTCTACTTTGCGCCGCTTCTTCTTCGGGGCGGTGTCTTTGTCTTCTTCTAGGGCGGCAGCTTCGGCCGGCCCTAGTCGCAGGGCTTCCTCGTACTCATTCTCCTCATATCGATTCTTATCGGCGGCATCTCGAAAGAAAAACAAGAAATTGCCTTCTTCGGTCCTATTTGACGTTATGGGAGGCAGGACTGGTATATAATCCCCTGCTGATACGTAAGCTCCCGGACCCGGGTTTGCGTCTTCTCCGTCTTCTTTCTTCTTCTTCTTCTTCTTCTTCTTCTTCGGGTCTTCTTGGTCTTCTTGGTTTTCTTGGTTTTCTTGGTTTTCTTTCCTCTTCTTCACGATTTTGTTCCAGGGCAGCTTATCACAGAATTTCTCAAACTCCCCAGGACCATATTGGCTCGGTTGCGTGAGGCTATGGAAAATCATGTTAGAGAGAAGGACATGGCTGAAGGACAGGACAAAAACTTACTGGGTCCGTTTCGTAAGGGCAAAGTTCGCGCGCCGGCGTTTAACAGACGCGGCTGACCCATCCGCCTTCTGAGCTTCATCATCAGTCTCCCACGCGGGACCGTCCTCTGGGCTGTCTTCCATGATAACGTCTTCCCCATCTGGGGGACCTTTGTCCGGTGGAGGATCAGAAGCCTCGTAATTTACGAACCTATCGTATCGATCCATCCAATACCGGCCGTATTTCTCGTCAAGCTTCTCGGTCTGAAGCTTGCGATGGTAATATCGTGTCGCCATTGTCGACCAAAACAAGATATCAATCTTCGGTGGTATGTCGGAAAAGTCGCCGTAGAAGCTCGGCATTTGGTCCATTTCCTCTGATATTTGTCTGAGGCATCTCGTCCAATGGCTCCCCATTAACAGGTAATATTGCTGCTGCTCCCGTAGAACTCTCTTGTTGAGTTCCTCCTCGAAGGTTGGCTGGTGGCATGCAACGCGCGCCAGGAGCTCGGTGGCAGTGTCGAGAGAACGCCAGGCTCGCTCCAGGTGATGCTCCACGTCCTCTCTCAAAGGATAGGCCAGGTCCCCCAACTGGCTAGGCGTCATTTTGTTCTTGTTCCATTCTAGGATGTCGACAAAGTTTCGCCATGCTGCTTTGGAGGTTTCCCAGTGGGCCAGTGACGATTTAATCAGGTCGTAAAAGATGCGGCAAGCATTTTCGATATCGAATTTCTCGAGCTCGGATATTCGATTGATGCCATAATCGACGGACGACGAGAGCGGCGGCTGCTGTGGGCGCTTGGGCTTGACCAGACCGGTCGCCCTAGCACCCCGGCCAAGGTCCACCGACACCACTGCCATGAGAAACTTGGTTTAACTTGCTGAGATTGTGTTGGTGAATGCTATCGAAGCCTCTATTAGATGAGAGCAGGACGCGTCAGGTTGAAAATTCAAGGGGAGATGAGTTTAAACATGTTCCGATCCTGAAAGGCATTCAGCTAGGAACCCAACGATCCCATTCCATAGATCTTCTGATATTATCCACAGCGTTTGCCAGGAGTCTTGAAAGAGCTCGCCCGAAATTCCCACCGAATTCAGGTATCAGCATGTCCAAATCCGGATAGAATTGCAGCCAGTAGACGGAAACAAGATAGATTGAATCTGCAACGCCTTCATATTCTAGATCGAATCCTTTCGAACACCCATGAATGTATGCCCGCGTAAAAGAGAAACCCAAAGCCGCTGCGTACATTCCTCCGACTAGCAGCGGAATGTTTCACCCGAGGGTGACCTTCCTTTCCCAGGGTTGGAATGCCCTCGACATACCTTGCGCCAGTCTCCGTGGACAAAAGAAAAAGACAGAAAGAGAAGAGAGAGACCATTCATAAACATCAGAAACATGCCATGATTCCAATTCTTTCCATAAGAGATATTTCACCTGAACCCAGACAAAGAAAGGGTATGAGAAATTAAAGCAGAGTAGAGAGAGAGAAGAAGAAAAAAGAAAAAGAAAGGAGAGAGAACAAAGAATACTCGGGTCTCCGATCCACAAGAGGCAGAGGAATTACCAGATTCCTCAGGCCAGCCCAAAAAAAGGTCTATTTCGCCCTGCAAAAAAGCTAACCCGGTAATAGAAAGAAACGAAGGTTGTATTTTCTAAGATTCAAAGTTTGAGGTTAGCTCTAGATTCGATGCCGACGATCCATGGGCAGCCGCCTACCTCTGTCAAAGAGCCTTTAACTTCCCCCAATTTAAACAGCCAAAATCAAGCAGATATAAAGGACAACTGGAGAAGCCGAGCCAGATTCCGTTCAACAGGGGTATTGATTCTCGGGAAAGCCCCGTGAAGGACTGAAATAATCCACGCCAAGGTTGTTGTACTGCTGATTAGGCGGCGACGGTAGTTGGAGATAGGGCAGCGGTATCGCTGACTCGTAGTTGGTTTCGTAGGACGAGAAACTATTGCTGGGTTGTGTCACCTCGATACCAAAACTACCCACTTGCGGAGGCCGGGAGGATGGGATTTGCATCGGATGTTGCTGAGCCGCCGGTCTCGGAAGAGGCGAAGTCGCAACACCGCCGCTGATGGGACTCGCCCCAGTCGTCGAACTGGCAGGACCCGGCTCCCAAGTACTGGATGAATGGCAAGCCGAGTCGCTTGCGACCGAGGGTTCCCTACTCGACCTCCCCTGCGGCGAAGGCAACGGAACACTCAAACTGGCGCAAGACGGCCGCCTCGGGAGAAGAAGCTGCTCGAGACTGTTGACGGACTGGCCCGGACCGATCCCTCTTCCCGTCGGAGAACCTTCCAGTGGCGGGGTGGTTGCGCTGTACAGGTAGGCTTCGATGGTGTCGTCGCGAACACCATTCTGGTGGAGCAGCGCGCGGAGCTTCCTGTTTTCGCTGGCGACGCGACGAGCTGCGACCTGGATTTCCGAGGCGGCCTCGACGCCCTGGAGCTCGACTTTGCGGAGACGGTTCTCGAGCTCCTGGACGTATTCCTTCTTGCGGGCACGAGAGCGACGTTGGTTGTCGCGGATTCGAGCAAGATTGGCGCTTTTCTGTTTTGGAGAGAAGAAAGTCAGATGGACGAGAGGACTTACAAAGAGGAGCTCAGAGAGAGAGGAAGATCTAGTAATTTAGAGAGCCCAAGAGGACTTTCCTTTGCAAGGGAAAGTTCAGGGTAGATGACTTACACTGGATGGAGACATGGCGAGCAAGAACGGCCGCGTAGGTAACAATACGATTAATCGTCGTAAAGGCTCTTTGATGATGGATGACTTATAAGGTTGTTTCGTTTTCTGTTTCGCGTAGCAAATGGGAAGATCAAAGCAGCGATGTAGTTCGCGCAGCCTTGCCCTGCTACCTTTCCGAGATTTCGACCATGCCGTGCCGGGGGGTTTATAAAAAAGAAACACGACCGCACTCCGATGCCGTTTCTTCATGTACAGAGAACCTTATTCCCGAAATAAACTCTTCTCTGAATAGTAGCTTCTCCAAGAAGGGAGAGAAAATAAAAAAAGAGAAGAGTCAAACTGGGGCGGTGCGGTGAAAGGAGGGAGGGGTCGCGCCTCCTCCTCCCCCT
>SJVG01000093.1:0-66950 GCA_034774675.1 Scedosporium minutisporum
CCCCCCCCCCACATCCACTTCTACTTCCCCCACTCACTTTTTTTCTGTCTTCGTCCATCGATGATCCTAACCCAGTTTGATGATAATTCCTTACGGGCTCCGGTTCCTCTTCACCAAATGGAAGCATATTTTTCCTCTTAGAAGCCGGGGTACGTGGCGGACAATTACAGATGGAGGTCTTGAGTCGCAAACCAGATTATAGACATTTTCGTTCGTCGTTTACATTAGCATGGTCGAGGTAGTTCCGTCCATTAATGATATTCGTGTTCCTCCACTGCCGATGGGCGTCTTTTCGTAGAATATCCACTTACATCTGGCAAGGTTCTGCTCACCAAGGTCCAACAAAATGGAAAAATTAAAAAGACAGGAAACTAGAATCATTCCAATTATCGTTTATAAGACTTTCATGGCTGATTTTTTGCTCTGCTCTCGGAGTGGAAGGAGCAGTTGGTATTGGCTGTTGCTTCCCCGTGTCTGCCTCGCAGGGAAGTAATGCGGATTGGGGTTTAAGGCTGACTAGTCTTATAAACAGTCTCAATCTTTCCATTAAGAACCACCGGGATGTTCGGGGGATCGTAGACCAAGACACGAAGGCAAGGTACATGACATGGTTAGCAACAGAAACAGGGCGAAAAAAGGTGCAAATCTACTCAAGTTTATCGAATTGTCCCAACTCGGCTCCGTCAAGAGACTGAAAGATCCACCCGTCGGAGATAATCCTGGGGAGTCGGGGCAACTTCAAGCCTTATAAGGCTCATCTGGAGTCGCCTCGTTTTGTCTCTTTTAGGGTTAGGTGTGGAGTGAGCGGGCCAATTATTCTCAGTGAAGCCTCCACGTCAATATCGTACGAAGTACTTCGTAGTGACGTCGTACTCGCTGGAAGCCTAGACTTTGGCAGACTCGGTTATTAAGTTTAGGATTGTATTTATTAAGACTCGGAAAGTGGGAGCTCTAATACGACGAGTCCCGTTTGTTTCAAAGATTGCGCGACCCATCAGCCCCCCCAAGGACGGACACATTGAGATTTCCAGGCCCGTCTCCGTCGGGGAACTACATACAACTTCCAACTCCCAATCTCAATTATCAATCGGCTCGCCCAATGAGACGCGTGGCAATTCGCAAATCTCGTTTCTATTCGGACTTCGGGTCAACCCTGTTACATCGTCTCTTGGCGGATGATGCTTACGATCTTACAGTGAGAAGTGAGAGAAGGTTTTTGACACAGAGTGATCTCTGAGGTCAATAATATAATAACCCCGGAGAGGCCGGGATGCGGCCCAAGTCTCCTGGGATTTTTTAGGCTGGCCTTCTATACTTGGGGTTGCATCGGTTGCGCTCAGTCGGTCCCTTCATTCTGTTCCCTTCGAAGTAAATAAAGTTTCAGTTCCCTGGACTCGGACCACCTTTTCTTCTTCCCCGGATCGAGGAGAGCGGGATATTTCGACCTATTTAAGCCCTGTTAAATCCGATCGTCCCATCAACAGATATTGCTTTTGACGGCACTCCCCCCCGACTCGAACAGAAAACCCCAGTGTCCTCCCTACCCGCCAGCCGTATTGACAATTGATTTCCTTCAGCTTACTATTTACCACATCTGGCGGAGGGTCCTATCGTTTCGCGACAATGGCGCCTCCTTTCAAAACATTTACCATCATCTCCGGCGCCTTCGCCTTTGTCCTGACGTCGCTGCGGCCGCAATGGTCAACGCCGTATCTCCTAGGCACGTTTGCGAAGTTGTGGGTTGTCGAGATGGGCGCTTGGGCAATCTACACAGTATTTTTGTATCCGTTCTATTTCTCTCCCCTATTGCGTATTCCGGAGCCCGAGGGCGGCCACTGGCTACTGGGTCAGTTCCGGCGTATCGCTGATGATCCATCCGGGGTGCCCATGTTGGATTGGTAAGTGTTGGCTGCCTTGGCTCGATTGAAGAAACGCTAATGGTAGATCTAGGGCAACAAATATTCCCAACGACGGCCTCATCCGGTACAAGGTCCCACTTAACCATGAACGTCTGCTCTTAACTAATACCAAGGCTCTTTCCGAGGTCCTGGTTACGCGCAACTATGATTTCGAGAAGCCTGCCCTGATTCGATGGTCCCTCGGCAGGATCCTTGGAAACGGCATCTTGATGGCTGAGGGTGACGAGCACAAGAGGCAGCGGAAGAACCTCATGCCAGCGTTTTCATTCAGGCACATCAAAGATCTCTACCCCGTCTTTTGGAACAAGGCCCAGGAGTCAGCGCAGGCAATGACAGAGCAAATCCGTGTCGACGCGGCTAAAGCTGGGACCGACGAGAAGGCTGGATTCACCAACCCGACGGCCGTCATGGAAATCGGTGACTGGGCCTCACGCGCGACTCTGGACATCATTGGCCTAGCAGGACTCGGTCGCGATTTCCACGCTATCCAGGACCCTGACAACCACCTCAGTAAAATGTACCAAGAAGTCTTTAAGCCCTCGAAACAAGCGCGGATTATGAATCTACTGAATCTCGTCTTGCCTGGACGGATCGTTACAAATCTCCCTATAAAGAGGAACGGAGATATCCGAGAGGCATCGACCTTCATCCGCCAAGTCTGTCGAGATCTCGTGCGGGAGAAGAAGGAAAAATTTGCCCGCAAGGAGCTTACAGATGTCGACATTCTTTCCGTGGCCATCGAGAGCGGCGGCTTCAGCGAGGATGACTTGGTTAATCAGTTGATGACGTTCCTCGCTGCGGGACACGAGACGACGGCCTCGGCCATGCAATGGGCAATCTATATGCTATGCCTGCACCCCGATGTGCAGACGCGGCTAAGGGAGGAGGTCAGGGAGCATCTCCCTTCACTAGAGTCGCACCAAGACATTACGGCGCTGGACATCGACCACCTCCCTTACCTCAACGCCGTGTGCAACGAGGTGCTGCGATATTATTCTCCCGTGCCGTTGACTCTCCGCCAGGCGGCCGTCGACACGATTATTCTCGACCAGAAAGTCCCCAAGGGGACGGTGGTCGTTTTGTGTCCCTTTGCGATAAATAGACACATGTCGCTATGGGGAGAGGACGCGGGCCGATTCAACCCGGATCGGTGGCTGTCGAACAAGGGCGAGGATGCGACTTCCGCCGCGACGGTTGGCAGCGGCGGGGCGTCGAGCAACTACGCGTTCCTGACGTTTTTGCACGGGCCGAGGAGCTGTATCGGGCAGGCGTTCGCTAAAGCGGAGTTTGCGTGCCTGTTGGCGGCCTGGGTAGGGCGGCTCGAGTTTGAGTTGAAGAATAAGGAGGAGTATGATGAGAAGAATATGGTCATAAAGGGCGGTGTAACAGCGAGGCCGGCACATGGGCTTTGGGTTCACGCGAAGACGTTGGATGGGTGGTGATGAGGATAGGGGCACGATGGTGGGTTGAGAGAAGGGGGGGTCGTCGGTTGAGGGGTTGGAAACTACGGGGATATTTGCTGGTGAATAATCCGCAGGGGAGCAATGGAAGGCTGGGTGATATTGATGACATGGGGCATGAAGAGACTAGACGAGGGTTCGCGCAGATTTTTTCGCCCCTTCTCTTTTCCTTGTTCACATTGTATAATTTAGGCGAACGGACAGGAGGAAGGCATCTATGTGTGGTTAGGGATAAGGCCTGATGGGCAGATTGTGCTTTGATTTTGGCTCACGATATCACTGAAGATTCGAGATACAGTCCACATTTTTATGTATGGATGCCCTGCTACATATAATCGATTGTTCGAATGCACGCAAGGATGAATTTAGAAGTTGAGAAGCTGCTGTAATAGACCTAGTGGACCCACAAGCTATGTATGTGTTGTTCGTCTCATCTCGCAGCTCGAAGATGCGTAGTTGGCACATGAAGCATGAATATAGCATTTGATCAATGTGATTGATGTTATGGATAAAACTTGGGCAACTGCGCATGTGAGGGATGAGCCGTCGGATAATACTGCGGTCCGCAGAGCCTGTTTTTGGTTCATGGGTTCATAGGTCTCTGATTGGAAGGAGGTGAGGGACGACTTCTTTTTATTTCCGACTGGCTGTTCAGAAGTGGAGTAGTTGGAGAAGGGGATTCTAGATGGATGCATTTATACCTTACACTGTCGATTCTCCCGTCTCGTCGAGGTTGGGCGTCGAGGCGTGAGTGTGAGTCACGAGCGATTCGATGAGATGGCGGGAGCAGGACAATGGATTTGATTGCCCGTTGCTCGCCCCCGGGGTCAATCTGGAGTCTCCTTTTTATGTGGAGAACGAAGGTTGTTGGGGGATAGGATAACAGGAAAGGAAAGGAAAGGAGTTGAGTGAGGCTCAACTCGTTGCGACCCTTGGTCAAGGTCCTCAAGGTGATTCGGGGATAATAATAATAATATGTACCCTCTAAGGTTATTTGTATGTGGGGTTACTTCGATTAGTGCAATGTAGCTTCCAAAGTATTATCGGTATTAGGTGATCAAGATTGACGTATTTCGTCAATACACAAAAGAATGTATCAATGCTTAAGCCGTTGCAGCAGTGTTGTATCAACGATCAGAAGATTTGGACGCACGCCTTCAAGTTCTTGAGCTTCGCATATATTCTTCTCCTTCATGTTCCGTTTTCCAATACGGCTCCGTCTATTTTATCTAACAGCATTACTCACGTAAACTACTGTGAGTTGCATCCACATGCTTTCAGAGGCCGACACTTGGAAGGTGTACACGTGGCGATGGATATGAAGGCTCCTGTCCTAGTTGGATATCCAGAGATGGTGTGGGACGGAGGCCTGCGGGCCTCGGCCTGTGATTTGCTGGATCGCAACTAGACTTCAGAGGCCTCAGCTGCGACCACTCCGTAGTTGCTGGACTGGTTGCCTTCGTAAATTGTCCACATGCGTGGTGATGCAGCAATGGGTGACGTTACTCGTTCTGATTGGAAGTTAGGCGGCATGAAGAGAGAAGACGTTTCTCGGTGGCGAGTGAATATGGAGACACTCATAGGTCAAACGTCCTCTCCACTACATGCAAGTAAACTTAGGAAACGGATTATTGATTAGGCCAGGCTTGTTTCGATACTGTCAGAACTAAAGATCTTAGGCATTTCAGACATATCCATCAACTCCACCGGCAGACAGACATCAATTGATGCAATCTCACGCTGACAGATAGTTTTCACCCCTAAGAAACTTTATTATTAGAGCTCCAAACATTTACGGTGTTGACCCCGAGAGTCCGGCAAACTATAACTCCACGAATATACCCAATTCGATATGGCTGAATAGCTTATTTTAAGAGTTGTGCGCACATGGAGCTCCAATTGAGCGGATGTTGATTGATGCTTGGTCTTTATCGATAAAACGAACGACCCTCCATTGGATCTTGAATTGCTCCTCAAATCGAGTCCACGAGAGCAGAAACTGGAATGGTTCGAGAACTGCCTTTTCATGCACGACTGGCGGCACAAATATGCATCAAGTGCTATTGTACTTACTTAGTAGTGATTCAATGTACAATTGCATATCTATTTGAATGGATAGATACAGTTTCAAATTGTTCTTATTGTTCCCGTTTGTAAAGTAAGAAAACGGAATCCGAGTCGTCCTCCCTCTTGTCAGCTTCAGAGCGGGCAGGGAAGGAGGATCCCTGGACTGGTTCTCTCACTAAAGATCACAATCTTGTCAAGTATACAAGTTCACAACCCCCAATATTTCATCATGTCCGACTTCTCCCCACCAGACCACCAGACTAGACCACCCAGGAAAACCCACCCAAGCTCCCGAAGCCACCCACCACCAAAGTCTTGGCGCGGCAAATTACTACATTGATCCATGTACCATTGATCTTCTCCATCTCCATTATTACTAGCCAACCGAAAATCAAAACAACATCTCAGCCCAACCAGACAGATTTGACTGGCTTATTTACTTCGTATTACTCGCCTCGAGTCTTGCAGCCTTCTGCCGCTAGCCACCCACTCTAGCTGCTTCTTCTCTCCTCAATCATTGATTCATGAATCGGAAGACCGAGTGCAAAGCCTTGTCAACACCCTTCGTTCCCGCGATCCCCCAGTTCACGATCTACGATAACGAATTTGACGATTTCTTGTGTAAAATCAACTGTAACGCCGCGTAGAACTCGCCCTCCCCCGCTACCTACCTACTTATCCTGCCCGTTCCGAACCCCCGAATCAATCTTCAATGGAATGAAGCCACGCGATTGCATTATAGCGAATAAATAAACCATCCTCCATGCCGCGAGAACACCGTCGTCGCCGGAGCAGTCGCGACAGCTCCCGGCGACGAAGCCGACGCCGCTCGCGAGATCAAATCTATACCAACACCTCCACCTCCCATGCCGATGCCTCCTACGCTTCTCGCCAGCGTCAGGTAGACCGCAGAAACTCTCGAAGCTCCCTATCCTCCTCGTCCTCATCCTCTTACCTAGACATATCGCGTCACTCTCCACCCGTCCGTGCTGGAAACATTTTTACTACCTTCTTCACCGCCCCGTCCGAGCATAGGCGTCGCCAGCGGACGAGTAGGAGACGCGCAACCGCGCGCATCCTGCCTTTTGGCAATTCCTCGAGCTCCTCGGTTGATTCTGATCTGGCCTATGGCACAGGCTTCATCAGACGGTCGAGAGGCTACGACTCAAATCGCAATTCGCCTCAAGTCCAACATCAACAACCTCAGAATGACGGCCGTCGGCACCAATACGATAGCCGTAGACACGAACAAACCGCGTATGGCTATCCTCAGCAACACCCTCAGCAGCACCCTCATCAGCAGCAGTACCAGCAGCCGTACCAGCAACCATACCAGCAACCGTACTCACAACCGTATCCTTACCGTGATCCTCAATACCAAGAACCTCCTGTGCCCCAAGCCTATCCTCCCGTGCCCCAGCAAAGTTACCCGCAATATGATCCTCGTTACCAGCGTAGTCATGATGCTACTCCCACGCAGCACCAGCGTCCCCCTCCCGTCGACCCACGGTATTCCGACACGCGGTACTCCGAGTCTGCATCCGCGACACCTACCGCTCCTACCGTCAGCGCTGCCGCAGTAAGCGTGGCTGCCACCGCCGCGGTTGCTCGTGTAGGCGCGGCGGCTTCTGTCGCTAGTCGGAGGGAACGCGATGACCACGACAGCGATCGTCGCAACTCTCGGAAAGACCGCGACCGTGATGATCATGATAGCAGCGATCAACGGTATTCCCGAAGAGAGCCCGACGGCGGCGTGCCCACGCGACCCTCTCGACAGAAGCGTACTGGGGTGGACGAAGAGATAATGGAAATTGGCCGTCGTCTGACCCAGCTACAGAGTGATTTAGACCAGGCCGAGACGCGACCTACTGGCTTGGTGTCTGGATCGAAGGGCCGTGGCATTGGATCTTCAAAGTATAAGGTCGAGTCCTCTAGTGATGATGAGTGGGAATCTGCCTCCGACTCCGATGTAGAGGATCCTTTGGCATATGGCTCAAGTGTCTCCTTACCCAAACCATCCCATGTCCCGCCCCAGCCTCCCGCTCCCGCTCCTGTTCCCGAACCTACTTACCCGATCCCCAGCTCAAAGAAGTCTTCAGTCGTGGATCCTCGCTACTTCGGTCCCCAGAACTCGCTGAAGGGATTCGTGACACCTCTTCCCGAACCCGCCCAGACAAAGCCCCCACCGATGAAGCATGTATATGCCTCACCTACAGACGACCCTAACCGATTCGATGCGAGGAGGACCTCCTATCCCTCGACGAAGGAGGTGTACCCTAAGCGGTCACGTCCCACCGAAGTACAACTTGAACAGCCCAAGCCGGTGGCGCCTATTAGTCCTCAGAAGATAGAGCACTCGTCATACCGTGAGGAGGACATCCGTAAGCTTTCGTCCGGTGAAAATATCCTCGCGGGCGCGGCCCTTACGGCTGCCGCTGGAGTAGTTGGCCACGCCATCCTCTCGGAGGAGAAGAGTAAGGAACCGAGGTATTCTTCGCGCAGGGAAAGTTCCAAGTATGACGACAGCCACCGCGAGTCCCCCATCCGAGATCGCCCCGAGGAAGCTAAGGCCCTTCCCGAACGAGAGAGTGAGGAAAGCCGAAAGAAGCGTCTCGATCAGGAGTATGAAGAATACGTGAGGAGTTATAATAATCGAAAGGCCGACAGAGATCGGAGGAGCCGAACCAAGTATGATGAGGAACCTGCTCCCCGCCGAGCTGAGAATAAGAAACCGGAAGAAAAGCCGCAGCGCGAATCTCGCGTTACACGCGACCCCCGAGAACCCCGGATATCGCCCAAGTTTACTGCTGAATACCCCGAGTACCGCCGTGTAGAGGATACCTCTCGGACCCCCTCCAAGGCTCCGATCGACCCATTCCAGTTCCAAGTCGACTCTGACGCCTTCAAGACTCCATCCTATAGCCAGCCCGCCACGCCCCCTAAACGCGAAAAGGCTTCCGAGCCCTCCCGTCCTGCAATCGTGACAGTTGAACGGGAGCCTGATTTTGGGGACGACTACGACTACGACCCTCATCCGCGCTTGAGTAGGAAGGATTCCTTTGAGCTCGAGAAGATGGCCGAGATGGCCCGTGAGTCGCCAAGCCGCGAGCCTTCCACCCGCCGGCTTGCAGAGGAAGAAGAGGCCTTGAAAAAGGCCTATTATGAAGCGAAGCGTGCCGCAGCCTCTGAGGAGCCTACTGATAAAACTGATTCTCGGGAGATCGAGGAGGCGCCACAGGATGATCATCCCGCTAAAGATCCTGTCCTAGAACAGGCTGACGAGTATTACCGCAAATCTCGCAAGGATGCTGCCGAGAAGATTCGGTCCCGCTCCGGTTTGCGGAGGAGCTCTGTCGTCGAAAAATGGAAGGAGGACGAAGAAGATGAGCAGGAACCGGAGAGGATCATCGTGACTCCTCCTGGATACGAGGAACACGAAGGGGTCAGCCCTTACGACAAGCCGAATGCTGACGTCCGTATTGACAATATTCTTAATCATCCCGACGAGCTTTCGGAGTTCATGGAGAAACGGGGCCGCTCCGTTGACGCGCCTCACACTACGACGAGGGATCTCTCGCGGGAACGACCGCTCCTGAACTTGGTACCGCCTACTCCCAGCGTCTCGCCTCCTCTGGAGAGTGTAATAGAAAAGGAGGAGGAGAGGCAGACTCGGTCCCGCTCGCGATCGCGGTCTAAGTCGCGATCTCGATCTAGATCTCGGTCTGGGACGAGAGAGGTATCACCAGGGAGAGAGGTGCCGGCCGAGACTTCTGAGCCTAATATTCTCATTGGACCCCGTGGTGAGGTTATCCACTTGTCGGACGACGACAAGCCGGATGAGCCGGTGCTTGATAAGGGTGTAAGCCCCCGCGCCGATATCGAATACCCGAGTGCTGAGACTAAAAGCGCCTGGGGTATTGTCAATTATGATCTTGCCAGCAAATTTGCTGCCTCCCAGTTGAATGAAGAGGACTTGGCCGACCGGGACCAGGCACTCGATGGAGTGCCTACGCGCTCCATTGAGAGTTCTGAAGAAGTCAAACCCGAGGAAGTCCCGGAAGCGGAACAGACCGCTGCAGGCGTTGAGCTGCCGGAAGATGTGGAGCCGGAAGCCGATACCAGCGCCGAACCTCTTTTCGAAGAGCAGTCGGTAGTAGTCGAGGAGCCTGAGGAAGTCGACCAGGTTCCGGATGATTTGCCCGCTGAGCTTGACCCCTCCCCCGAAAGAGAGATCGCTGCCGAAGAGGAGCCCACCGAAACTCGAGATATCGACGTAGTCGATGCTCCTACCGTCGCTGTAGAAGAACCACCTACGGAGGAGCCGGTAGGAGAATCCGTGGTCGAGGAGCGTGATCTTGAGAACGATGAGGACGACAAGGAGAAAGACTCGCAGGACACCGTTCCGGTAGCTGAGGAGTCTCCGGTTCTTGAAATTGAATCGGCGCGAGAGCTTGTGGATGAAGCCCCTGCTGAACCTGAACCCGTGGAAGAAGTGCAGGTGCAGGAACCTGCTGAAACCGCCGAGGCCAAGCCTATCGAGGAGAAGCCCACCGAAACTGCTACTGAAGACGCGCAGTTGACTCTGGCTGATTCGGAGATGCCTGCCGAAACCAGCAAGGTGCTGGAGGGGGATGACCTTGCCGATCTACCACCCCTCCCTGATTCGATAGCTGGGTCTGTTGCCGATTCGAAGGCTCTTACCCCCAGAATCCTCGGGTCCTATGGTGACGATTTCGAGTTCGCTGCAACGCTAAGTGCGGGCTTGAAGGCCGCCGGATTTGATGATAATATCGTCATCGAAGACGCTGAGTACCGACGCCGTGACTCGCCCCCAGGTTCCAATGATGAACTTGACCCTAGCACAGGATCCAGATCATCACCTGTGCTCGACAAGGAGCCGGCGGCGGACGAGTGGGGAAGTAGTATGTTCAAGGCTAAGAAAAAGAAGAAGAAGGGCGGTAAGAAGCAAGCCAAGGAAATTCCCCCCCCTGAAGAGAGCACCGAGACCGCTTCCCCGGAGCCGGAGCCGGCGCCGCCTGTCGAGGAGGGTGATGCTGCTTCTGCTCCGGAACCTGTATCTCAGCGCGAGCGCGAGCGCGAACCCCAACCTGAACCTGAGCCTCCTGCCACGGAACCGGTAGCGGATGCTAAAGAAGATGACTTCCTTCCCCCAAAGAAGTTGAGCAAGAAAGAGCGACAGAGGCTTGCCAAGAAGAAGGCCGCCGAATCATTCCAAGAAGACGACTCTGTCACGACTACTCCAAAGGATACCGATTGGGACACAGTGGCGGATGAGGATGTACAAAGCCGGGCTCTCGAGCCCACTCCAGAGGACTCCTGGGGTTTGACTGCTGACGAGCCTAGCGAGCCTGCCCCACCTGCGGACGATGATTTCGCTCCCCCAAAGAAGTCGACCAAGAAGGAGCAGCGGAAACTGGCGAAGAAGCAGAAGGCTTCAGCGACGTCCTTGGATGAACCCGAAGCTGCTCCAGAGCCTGAAGTTGTGCCCGAATCTGCGCCTGAAGAGGGCGAACCACTTGAGCCCCCTACACGAGCCTTGACGGAAGAGTCATGGGATATGGCTGCCGACGTACCCGAACCTGCGCCTGAGAAGTGCCCGAATGAGGATGATGTCTGGCACGAAGCACCAGAGGCTCCTAAGGAGGCTCCCGCCCCCCCAGAAGAGGATCCGTGGGGTTTCCCGACCAAGAAGAACAAGAAAAAGAAGAAGGGTCGTCAGGTGGCAGATGTTGACTGGGACAAGCCCGAAGCGAAGCCCGAGGAAGAGCAACCCAAGGAGCCTACGCCGCCGGCACTAGAGGAAGATCCTTGGACCGTACCTGCGAAGAAGACCGGTAAAAAGGGTAAGAAGAAGCGTGGTAAGATGGATGACTGGGCAGACCCCGAACCGCCCGATAAAGGGGCGAATGGTGACCAACCTAATGGTAATGGCGAGGAAGCGACAAAGTCCGAGGATATCGGCCAGGAGTCTTTTTTAGCTAATGCCGACACCCTTGGCGAAGGTGTCGGCTTACCGGTTGCAGTTGCGACTGCGGTTGCGGTATCCGCCGCACTCGCCCGGTCAAATGCCACCGAATCTCCATCGGAAGAAAAGGAGAAGCACACAGATGACAATGATCGAGCCGTTGGTTCCGTCTCAGAGCGGACCTTAGGCCCCATCGATGATGTTGATAATTTAGATTCGGGAATCGTTGAGCGCCAGGTGAAGCCTGCCATCGATCCCCAGCATGGAGACCTTCTCCCCCTTCCACCAAGCGCGCCTGGTTCACCAGGCGAGGTGGCAGAAGATCTACCCGATCTTCCTGACAGCCGTCCCGATACTCCCCCAGACCAAGTCTTCAAGCGGACGATGCTTGAGCAGATGAACCGTCGCAAGAGCGTCCATGACTTCCCCCACGCCAGGTCCCACAGCCAGAACGCCATCCCCATTCCCTACCTTTTAGGCCAAAGATCCAATCCCTCTTCCCCACGCGTCTTTAAACATTCCCCCGCTTCTTCACCCGTTTCCTCGGCCGCCGATTCACCTATCCCGAGGAAAACTGTCCCCCGTCCTATCTCCTGGGAAGGTAAGGATATGAGGCCGCTCATCCTGTCAGCTCGCCACGGAGCTGAATCTCCCGGGCGTTCCGTATCTCCTCTGAAGGGTGACCGCGAATGGGGCTCGCGACCTCGCGAGTTCGACCATTCTCCCACCAGCAGTCTAGATTTGAAGGATGCGAAGATGCACTTTGACACGCCCTTGGATAGGCCAGGCCCGGCCCGCGACGACATTGAACCTTCCGCCGTCATGGAGGACGACAAAGGTGAAGCCGACAGCTTCTTCTCACCTCTTAAGAAGAAGAAGAAGAAGAAGGGTGGAAAGAAGAAGGGCAAGGAGAAGGCCGCAGCAGCTACAGAAGAGGAACCCGCCGTCGTTCCCCACTCCTCAGCCGAAAGAACCTTGGACGTTGAGGAAACACCTGCTCCTTCTGCTGACCTTTCTACCGCGGAGGCGATGTGGAACGCCGCTTTTGACATGCAAGAAACAACCAAGAGCGAGCTTCCCGGCAGTGTGATTGAACTTGCTCCCGCGCCTACCGGCCCTTCGAAAAAGGAGAAGCGAAAGAAGAAGAAGGCCAGCCAAACTTCCTGGGATGATGTCCCCGAAACTCCTTCAACTGAACCACTACCCTCCGAAGAGAAGGCTCTTGATATCCCTGCCGAAGCCCCTGTGGACGTGCCGGCAGAAGTAAGGCACGTGGAGGATATTGAGGCCACGCCCCTCCCAGCGTCCGAGGACCCGATCTTCTCGACCAAATCAAAGAAAAAGACGAAGAAGGGTAGCCAACGATCCTTGGATGATGCTCCTGAGGACACTTCAACCGAACAACAACAACCCCCTGAATACCAACCACTTGATACCCCTGCCCAGGTCTCTGCTGATATATTAGAAGAAGCAAGTCCCGTGGCTGATGTTGAAGTCCCGCCCCCTGAAGAGGAAATCACCCTGGCTAAGTCCAAGAAGGGAAAGGAGAAGAAGAAGGCTAGCCAAAGTTCTAGGGATATTGTAGAGGAGCTCCTAGCCGAACAGCCCGTCGAAGAACCCCCTGTGGAAGAATCCCCTGTGGAAGAATCGCCTCTCGATACACCTACCCAAGTTTCTGCAGATGCATCAGACGAGGCAAGGAGCATAGATCCAGTTGAGGTCCCAATGACCGAGGAAGTCATCCCAGCTAAATCGAAAAAGGGAAAGAAGAAGAAGAAAGCTAGTCTTTCCTGGGATGATACTCCTGCTGAAGGGACTTCACATGAGCAGCCAACTGAAGAGCAGCCTGTGGATATCCCTGCTCAAATTTCTGCCGACGTTCCAGAAGATGTAAAGCCCACAGAAGATGTCGAGGTCCCTGCTCCCCGGGAGGAAATCATCCTAGCCAAGTCAAAGAAGGGAAAGAAGAAGAAGAAGGCTAGTCAACTTTCCTTGGATGATGCTCCCGAAGAGACTTCAACTGAGCAGCCGACCGAAGAACAGCCGACTGAAGAGCCGCCCGTCGACATTCCTGCTCAGATTTCTGCTGATGTGTCAGAAGAAGTCAAGGACGCCAAGGTCCCTACCCCTGAGGAGGAAATCATCCCTACTACATCGAAGAAGGGGAAAAAGAAGAAGAAAGCTACTCAAGCTTCCTTGGATGACACTCCTGTTGAAGGGACTTCAACTGAGCAACCGACTGAAGAGCAACCCACCGATACTCCTGAGATTCCTGCTAATGTGTCGGAAGAAGTAAAGGTCGTTGATGGTGTTGAGGTCCCTGTCCCCGAGGAGGAAATCATCCCTGTTAAATCGAAGAAAGGGAAGAAGAAAAAGAAAGCTAGCCAAGCTCCCTGGGATGATGTTCCTGAAACGGCTTCAACTGAACAGCCGACTGAAGAGCAGCCCGTCGATACCCCCGCTGACATTCCTGCCGATGTGTTAGAAGAAGTAAAGGAAGCAGATGTCGTTGAGGTCCCTGCCCCCGAGGAGGAAATTGGCTCAGTAAAACCAAAGAAAGGAAAGAAGAAAAAGAAAGCTAGTCTGACTTCCTGGCATGATGCTCCTGAAGGTACACCAGCTGAAGAGCCTACTGAGGAGCAGCCATTCGACCTCCCTACCCAAGTTTCTACTGTTGTATCGGAAGAAATAAGGCCCGCAGATGATGAGATCCTACCCCCTGAGGAGGAAACTATCTCGGCCAAGTCAAAAAAGGGAAAGAAGAAGAAAAAAGCTAGTCAATTTTCTTTGGATGTGACTGAGGAGCCTCCTACGGAACAGCAGGCCGAAGAGCAGCCTCTTGAGAAGATGACCCCGCCTCCCGATGAACCTGAGGAACCGAAAGAGCTGGTACCGGATGAAGAGTTGATGCCTGCCAAGTCGAAGAAGGGTAAGGGGAAGAGGAAGTCAAAGGCTGACAAACTTGATTCTTCCTCCTTTCTTGGGAACGAGCCTTTTACTTCTGAGCCTGTGATCTCCGAAGATGTCCCTGCCGAGTCCGTGCGCAAGTCCGTTTCTGATACTGCGGAGGCGGCGTGGGGTGATTTTGCAGAGGAAAGCTGGGCCGATGCTGTTGAGGAAGTTGAAGTAAAGGAACCGGAGACTTCTGACCCTATTCCCGAGGATGACGCCACCCCACCCCCTGTTCCTGCTACTGGTTCTGCTCCCGCTGAAGATGAGTCGGGCCTACAGTTTGGAAAGAAGAAAAAGAAGAAGGGGAAGAAGGGAGGCAAATCCCAGGCCGAGGAAGTTCCTAAACCAGAGGATACGACTAGTCCGGCCGCTCCTGTTGAGGATATCCCTGCTATTCCTGAGGCTAATACATCGGTAACTCGTGATGCTCCGACCCCCACTCCTGAAGATGACCCCTGGGCGGCCCCGGTTGGTAAGAAGAGCAAGAAGGGTAAGAAGAAGCGTGGTGTCGTTGACGAACCCGCTATGCTGGAAGAGACTCCTGCCACACCCGAGCCTGCAGACGAACCTGTAGATGTTCTCAACTCCGTGGCTGAGGTCGCTCAGTCTTCCCAAGAAACCGAGAAGCCTCTTGAGCCTCTAGATGACGAGCCCTCCGTACCTTCTCCAGGCAAATCGAAGAAGGAAAAGGGAAAGAAACGCAAGAGCAAGTCTGACTTCACGCCCAGCCTTGAGGAACCTTCCGGACAAAAAGAGGAGGCCCTACTCCCTGATCCATTAGCCGAGCCGGAGGCAGCAGCCGAGCCTGCGGCCCCCGCAGGTGAGGAGAAGAGCTCAGAAACCGTTGAGGACAATTGGGCGCCGCCCTCCAAGTCTAAGAAGTCCAAGAAGAGCCGCAAAGAGTTATCTAGCGGTATCGAGGACGAGCCGGCGACTTCTCCAGAGGAACCTGCGGAGCAGCCTGTACAAGAGGTTGCGGATGAGCCCGCTTCTGATCTAGCCCCCTCTGAGCCAACAACATCGTCTCCGCCTCTTGAGTCGGCCTTGAGTGGCAAGAAGGGAAAGAAGGCCAAGAAGAAGAAGTCGGTCTCTTTTGCCGACTTCCACGAAGAGCATCCAATTGATTCGTCCGGCGATGCTGACGATTCCACAGTGTCGCCAATGCCCGAGAAGGAGGATCAGTCGCTCGATGCGCCCTTGGAGATGAGAGATACAGCAGACCGGGAAGTCTTCACGTCCACAGAAGACTCGTGGGCCGATTCGTGGGATTCTACTCCATCTGAGGCGTCTGAACCGTCTGCTGAGACCCCTGCCGCGCCCTCTCCAAAAGACCCCGAATTTTCTTTCCTGCCAAGGTCTAAGAAGAAGAAGGGAAAGGCTGCGAAATACGAGTCTGCCCCTGAGCCTGAAGTGGCTGGGCCTTCTTTTGTCGCTGAGGAATCAGTCGATCCACTTGCATCTCAAGAAATTACCGACATTGACGCTGCTTCTACCTCTGCCGAATGGGGCGATGAGCCTTCTTCTGAGCATTCCTTTGAGCCTACTTTAGGCAAGAAGAGCAAGAAGAAGAAGGGCAAGGCGAAGCTCAATTTAGAGGAGCCCCAGAGTGCGGACTTGCCGCCAGAGATCCTCCCTGCCTCGGATGATGTAGTGTCCCCACTTGTTGACCCCGAATCTGAACCTCTTGCCGAACCGGAGCAGGCCGTGCCTCCTACGGATGACTGGCCTCAGAGCATTCCCTCAAAGAAAGACAAGAAGAAGAAGAAGGGAAAAGCTAAGCATGACTCCGAGGAACCTGAGAGTGTGGACTTGCCAGAAACCCTGCCCGCTCCGGACGATGCGGTGCTCCCGCCTATCGAACCTGAACCCCAGCTTCCTCCTGAGTTAGAACAGGCCTCACCTCCCGCGGATGACTGGTCTCGGAGCCTTCCCTCTAAGAAAGACAAGAAAAAGAAAAAGGGCAAGGCGAAAGACAACCTCGAAGAGCCTCAGAGTGTGGACTTGCCAGAGACCCTGCCTGCTTCAGATGACGTGGTGTCCCCGCTTGCTGAAACCGAACCTCAACCTCCTGTAGAACTAGACTTGACACCGCCTGCCGAGGATGACTGGGCTCACAGCACTCCCTCCAAGAAAGACAAGAAGAAAAAGAAAGGCAAGGCTGCACAGTTGGAGCCCGAAGCCTCACGCGAGGTAGAGCCAGACATTGAAGTCAGCCCCATTCAAGAGGGCGACACACCCGCTGCTGAGGTTGAGGCAAAGGCGGAAGACGACTCGTCTTTTACCCCGACAACGTCAACAAAGAAGGGGAAAAAGAAGAATAAGAAGGGCATCTCGATTCCTGTCGATGAAGAGCTTATTGCCGAACCTGCGCCTGTCATAACCGAGTCCCTAGAGGCTGAAGACTCTCATCCTAGTCAAGAAACAGAGCCTGTGGACGACTGGTCTTTCACGTCAACTCCGACAACGAAGAAGGGCAAGAAAAAGAGTAAGAAGGACATCTCAGTTCCTGCCGACGAAGAGCCCGTTCTCGAGTCTGTCCCTGCCGCAACCGAGTCCCTAGAGGTCGACGACGCTCGGCCTGGTCAAGAACTAGAGCCCGCAGACGAGTTGTCGTTTCCTCCCCCTGGTAAGAGCAAAAAGAAGAAGAAGAAGCAGAAGAAGGGTCTTTCATCCGAATTTGAACCCGAACCTCAACCCGAGTCTCAACTTGAACTTCCACCTGAACGTCAACTCGAACCCGAATCTCAACCTGAACTTCAACCCGAACCTCCATCTGAATCCCAACCTGAATTTCAATCCGAACTTCCTTCTGAATCTCAACTTGAATCTCAACTTGAATCCCAACCCGAACTTCAACCTGAACCTTCATCCAAAGCCGAGCCGGAAGCCGAGCCGGAGACTATACCTAAGAGCAAGGCTGCTGTTGTGGAACCCTCTGAGGAGAAAGAAACGTTGCAGGAGGTACAGTCTGAGGTTGAACCCTTAGATGACGATGCGTTCACGCCGACATCTAAGAAGGACAGGAAGAAAAAGAAGAAGAATCTTGCCTTGTCCGAGCGAGAACCGGAGCCCCTGCCTGTATCTCAGTCAACGGAGGTTGATATAATTGAGGAGCCGCAGCCAACGCCGCAGTCAGAGCCTGTAGATGATTGGTCCTCTACCCCGTCATCTAAGAAGGACAAAAAGAGAAAGAAGAAGGGGCTTGCTCTTCCGGAGCTAGAACTCGAACCCCAACCTGAACCGGAGTCTTTGCCTGTATCTGAGCTAGCTGAGGTAGAATTGGCAGAGGAGCCACAGCCGACAGATGATTGGCTACCTACCGCGACGGCTAAGAAGGACAAGAAGAAAAAGAAGAAGGGCAAGGGTCTGGCGTCTCTCGAATCTGAACCTGAATCCCCGCCGGAACCTCAAGCCGAGCCCGATGTGTTGGCTGAAAGTGCAGCCGGGCTCAACCCTGAGCTAATTGCAACAGAGGCTGCTGCTGAAACGGAAGCTACCCCGGAACCACAGGCCGAGGACGAGTGGGCCTCCGCGCCGCTCAGCAAGAAAGACAAGAAGAAGAGGAAGAAGAGCCTGGTTGCTGCTGAGCCTGAACCTGAACTCGAGCCTGAGCCTGAACTTCAGCCTGAACCTGCCTCCGAAGCAGCTCCCGAACCTGAGCCGCCGACTGAGCGATCTGTCGAACAGGAACCCGAGGATAACTGGTCTTCTATGCCTGTTAGCAAAAAAGATAAGAAAAAGAAAAAGAAGGGTGCGCCCATTCTTGAACCCGAACAAGTAGCAGAGGCTGATGCGGCCGTTGAGCCTGATCCGGAACCTGAGTCCGCCGCACAGGACCCCGTCACCGCGGCCGAATCCCCCGCAGAGCCGGAGCCTACTGATGACCTGTCATACACACCCATCAGCAAGAAGGACAAGAAGAAAAAGAAGAAGAAGTGCGCATCTGTTCCTGAGGCAGACCCAGAACCAGTGCCCCTCGAGGAGCCCGAACCCGCGGCTATAGAATCGCAGCGGGACAACCAACCGACAGAGCCATCTCCAGAAGCTGAATCTCTACCTGTTCCCGAATTTGAGCCAGTAGAAGCGGTTCCCGATGTCGCCGAAGGTACTGAAGCAGAGCTAACTCCCGAGCCCGAGTCCGTTGACGATTCATCCACTCCTGCGACAACGAAGAAGGACAAGAAGAAGAAAAAGAAGGGCAAGCTTGTCGCTGAACCTGAGCCAAGTCCGGAAGCTGACTCTCTTCCCGTCGTCGCTACCGAATCCGAGAATGTCGGTCCTTCATCCCCTGCCGAACCTGAAGCGGAACTAGCAGATGAGTGGTCGTCCACACCGTCTACCAAGAAGGCAAAGAAAAAGAAGAAGAAGAAGGATGTGGATACCGTCGAGTCCGAGACTTCCCCTGATGTCGAACGCATCATTTCGGAGCACACAGAAACTTCCGACATGCCCGAACCTGCCGACGTCGCCGAACCGCAGCCTGAGGATGACTGGTCATCTGCCTCGCTTGCGACAATGGGAAAGAAAAAGAAGAAGAAGAGTAAAGCCGCTGCCACCCTCGAACCTCACAGTCCTGTTGAACACGCTCCTGTTGGAGAGCCTTCCGTTGACGTAGTTCCCGCCAAAGAATCTCCTGTTGAAGAGCTTCCCATCGAAGAATCTATTGTTCAAGAGCCCGCTGTCGAAGAAGCTCCTGTTGAACAACCCCCCATCGAAGAGCTTCCGGTTGAAGAGCTTGCCGTTGAAGAAACCCCTGTTGGAGAGCCTCCCGTCGAACAGCCTCCTGTTGAAGAAATCCACGTTGAAGAGTCTCCCATAGAAGAAGAAGCGCCCAGCAAAGAACAGTCTTCCGTTGAAGAGCCTGCCTTCGAAGAATCTGCCGTCAAAGAACAACCTCTCGCCGAAGAACATGCTACTAAAAAACCTTTTGTCGAACCGCTTGCTGTTGAAGAAGCCTCTGTCGAGGGAGCTGTTGCCAAAGAACTCCCCAGAGAAGAGATGTCGGTCACACCAGAGCCCACTTCAGTCGAGGACGTATCACAACCCGCCGAAGTCACTACTGAAGTAGGAGCTGAGGATGAATGGTCGTTAACCCTTGGTGCGAAGGGAAAGAAGAAAGGCAAGAAGGGCAGAAAGGGCAAAGCCACTCCCGAACCTGATTCTCAGCCAACTCCCAAGCCTGTGGTAGAAACTGCTCCTAGTGCTGAACCAGTGCCTGAGCCCGAGAGCGCCTCAGCCGCCGAACAACTGGCGGACACTCAAGACGAACCGGATTATCAGCCGTCCGCATCCCCGCCAGGACCCCCAGAAGAGCAGCCACTAGCTGGTGCGGAAGATCCCGTCCTGGTGTCTGATGTCCCTGAGGATGACTGGTCCTCCCCACCGACAGGCAAGAAGGGTAAGAAGAAGCAGAAGAAGGAGGCTTCCATCGGGCCAGAGGCAGAAATTGCCGAAGCTGCTGAGACGGCCGGAGATTCTGAGAAGGCCGAAGACGATTGGTCTTACGCCCCAGCTTCTAAGAAAGACAAGAAGAAGAAGAAGGGCGCGGCCACCCCAGAACCCAAGCCTGACTCAGAGTTTTCCCTTCCAGAAGAACCTTCTCCTGTTCCTGAGCACCAGACAGCATCGATGGTACTTGAGAACGATGGGTCTTCTACTCCTTTCCACAAAATGGACGACGAAGCACAGCCTGAGGCAGAGTTTGACCTTAATCAAAAGTCTTTGCCCCCCGAGCCTCAAGAATCGACACCTGCTGAGGACCAGACCGCTTCAGAGAAGCCCGAAGATGAGTGGTCTTCTCCTACTCTGAACAAGAAGAAGAAGAAGAGCGCATCCTCCCTTGATCCCGATCCCGATCCCGAGTCCGAAGCTATTCCTGAAACTGCAATTCTAGATGTCAACACGGCTGCTCCAGCTCCCCAAGAGCAGGCCACCCCTGCGGCTCCCGCAGATGACTTGATGGTTTCGACAACCCCTGAGCCTGGAGCTCAACTTATTGACGAACCCACTCCTGATCTCAATCCTGAGACTGTGCCCGAGGAAGCTATCCCAGTCCCTCCTGAGCAAACAACCCCTGAGATTCTTGAAGACGACTGGTCCCACACCTCAACGACTAAGGAACTCGAGAAGGACAAGGCCATCCTGGACACGGAGGCCGAACCCATCGTGGACCTAGAACCAGCGCCTTCGGATGAACAAGCCATACCTACTCCCGAGGAGTTAGCGACAATTCAGGAAGATAACTGGCTATCTCCAGCAGTCACCAAAAAGGGCAAGAAAAAGAAGAAGAAGGGCAAGCAGATAGATGAGCCCGAATTGACTCTTGACCCGAGTGCGTCTCCTGTCACTCCTGAAGATGATTCGGCTGTAGCCCAGCCTACTCTAGATGACCGCGCTGCGGATCAGCAGATTGCCGAGGAAACTCCCAAAGACGATTCAAGTCATGCCCTAGCTCTCGGCAAAGGCAAGAAGTCAAAGGAACAGAAGTCACGAACCCTGGATGATTCTGCTTCTTGGACCGATACACCGGACTCTGTATCTACGAGTCTCGAAACAGCTTCGGCTGAACCCCTTCCAGAAGATACCGTCGTTCCCTTGCCCGAGGAAGCGACTGCTATTGTGCCTCGTGAGTTTATCTCCAATCAGTGATATCCTTCCTCGCACGTAGCTAACATTTTGTTCTAGTCACTCCCATCTCTGAAGATACTGCGCCCGCCACGGGATCCTCTGAACCCGTTGACCCTTCTATACCTGTTGAAGCCCCCGAGACCCTGCCAGCTCAGCTAGAAGAACTCCCCACCGAACTCGCAAAGGTCACTGTGGACACAAATCCGCTTCCCGAGGAGGTATTCCCCCCTGTGATTTCTAAGAAGGACAAGAAGAAAAAGAAGAAGGGAATATCTCTCGAGGCTTCCGAGCCCGAGCCAAGTCTTGCTGCCCAAAATGAACCCGCTCCTGAACTTCATGCAGAGGAGTTCCCCGCAGAGGACGTACCAGCTACTGAGGAACAAGAATTCACTGTCTCGAAGGGTAAGAAAAACAAGAAAAAGAAGAAGCCAATACATTCTTCCTCTTTGGATGCCGAGCCTACAGCAGAATTGGACGTACCCTCAGCCAAACACAAACCTACTCCCGGAGACTTACCAGTCGTTAGCCAGCATGAAACTCCTGAGCAGGCAGAAGACTACGTCGGATCAGTTGATGACTTTTCGTCCGTGACGAAGGGCAGTATCGCTGAAGGCCTCTCTATACCAGAGAGCCTTGAAGCATCGGAACCCCATCCAGAGTTCTCGGTGAAAGAAAATGTCGAAGAACCCACCCTACCAACCTCAGCTGCGGAGCCTGAAGGCGAATGGATGATTGAAAACAAGAAAACGGACAAGAAAAAGAAGGGAAAGAAAGCCATGTCTTTTGAGAATTCCGAACCTTCCCTTGACAAGCCTGAAGGCGAAGATGTCGCAGTCGCTGAGGCTCTATCTCTGCCTTCAACTGGGGAAGTAGATGTGGAGACTGTTAACCCCGTTGCTCCAATCGAAGCCGTCGAGCCTGAAGCGCCAGCGGAAGTTGTCGGGGTTGAGGATGCCGCTCCTGCTTCGACAGTCGAACCCTCTGATCCCTCCCTTGACGTAAATAAAGACGAGTCTTCTCTGCCTCCCGAGGAGCCATCTGTGGCTGATCTGGATGCCTCTTCGGAGTCTCTGCCCAGCGGAGAAATCCCAATGTCCGAGGAGCCAGAATCTTTCTCTTTCCTAAGCAAGAAGGATAAGAAAAAGAAGAAGGGCAAGAAATCACGGGCTGTGGATGATTGGGAGTCTCCAGCACCTACAGAGGACAGCACAGCCGATCATGGTCAGACGCTTGATTCCGCTATAGATCCAGTTCCTGTCGTTTCAACGGATTCCGCTCCTCCAGATACCGAAGCCGCCTCAAGCGAGCAGCTCTCTGTTACTCACCCCCCTACCGATGCGCCACCTGACGATGACTCGGGTTCTTGGACAGCAGGCTTGAAGAAGAGCAAGAAGAACAAGAAGAAGGATAAAGCTCACCAGCAAGCCAGCTCACTCCCTACCCCAGAAGAAGGCATCGTATCCTCAGATGTGCGCGAAGAGCCAGAGGCTACCGTGCCGGAGGGCGCCGAGGTTGAACCCGTAGAGACGTCTCATGAGCTTGAAGAGGATGACTTGGCTTTCCAACCCGCAAAGAAGGGCAAAAACAAGAAGGGAAAGAAACGAGACAAGTCTATTTCCGAAGCTACGACGCCTGCGCCCTCCCGAACTCTATCCCCCGTTTTGGCTGAGCCGCCCACGTTGCCTGATGCCAAGGACCAACCCTCCGATGCAGCCGAGCCCCTTGATTCGTCAGCTCCCAGCGATATGCTTGCTGGTGCGATCCACGAAAGTAGCGCTGAAGTAGTTTCTCAATCCATTCCGGAAACAGAGACGCCGCCCGCCGACACCCCCGGGGAAGAGGCACCTCCTATTGACGACATCCCAGCCGAACACGACAGACCTGAAGTTGCTGACAATCTGGTCGATGACTCCTCATTCACTCCTTCTAAAAAGTCCAAGAGCAAGAAGGATAAGAAGAAGCATGGAAAGACGTCTAGTACTCCCACTCCCTCCGCATCTCGACCGCTGTCCCCTGTCAGAGATATCGATAACCCGCCTGCGGTGCCGGTAGAAGAGGATCAGGAACGTTCGCTTACCGTGGAGGTCCCTGCCGAAGTTGCCGAAGAATTCCCCGTTCCTCCAGACAATGACCAACCTCTAATGGCAGAAGCAGTGGTTGATGAGTGGAGCTTCACTCCCAAGAAGAAAGGCAAGAAGGGGAAGAAGCGCGAGTCAACAAGTACCCAAGCTGCGCCTGCGGATTCCCCGGTCCCTCTACCATCCGACAATGCTTCCGCCGACGTAGTTGCAGAGGAGGCGCAAGAAGTCCCAGAGCCCAGCATCCTCTCTCCCATTGATGCTGGAGAGCCTACTCTTCAAGAGGAACCAGTTGACGATTGGGGCTTCACCCCATCGAAGAAGAAGAAGGGCAAGAAGGGAAAGAAGCGTGGATCTGAAGCAACTACTCCGGCTGTCTCACGACCCCTCTCTCCCATTCAAGACATCAGCGCACCCGAGCCTGCAGACGTGCCCCCTCCAGAGGCTGTCACCGCTGTCGAGCCTTTGCCAGCTGAGAGTGAGGTGGCAGAGCCCTTACCTACCGAGACTGTCTTAGCCGAACCCGCAGTTAGGGAGATGGCAGTGGAAGACCCAGCCTTGGAGCAAGTCAGTATCACGGAGCCTGTCTTACCGGAGACCGACTTGGCGGATGAAGCCAAGCCCGCGGTGGCAGTGGAAGATATCGGCTCAGTGGAAGTCAATACAGAGGCTGTCTCACCAGCGACTGACTTAGCTGAGGAAGCCAAGCCTGAGGTGGTAATGGAATATCTAGGCTCAAAAGAAGTCAATACCACAGAGCCTGTCTTACCAGAGACTGGCCTGACCGAGGAGTCCAACCCTGAGGTTGTAACGGAAGATCTGGGTTCAGTGGAAGTCGATACTACCGAGGCTATTGTACCAGAGACTGACTTGATTAAGGAAGCCAAGCCCGAGGCGGTGAAGGATCTAGGCTCAGTGGAAGTTGATACTACAGAGCCCGTCTCGACAGAAGCTGAGTTGACTGAAGAAGCCAAGGCTGAGCCTGTTGAGCAAGTTAGTATTGACGACGTCTGGAGCTTCACGTCTGCCAAGAAGAAGGGGAAGAAGGGCAAAAAGAAAGGACAGGTATCCGATACGTCCACCCCAGCTGGGTCCCGCCCCCTTTCGCCTACTAGAGATGTCCGGGATGCTCTTCTTTCTGTCGAGTCTGCTGAGGCCTCAGACATTCTTCCAGCGGAACCTTCTCGAGACCTGGTTGAGACGCCTGCCAAGGAGCAGCCTGTAGAGGATGCTGCCGATGACTGGGCCTTCTCTACGACCAAGAAAAAGGACAAGAAAGGCAAAAAGAAAGGTCTCACTTCCGACACGGCTACCCCAGCAGATTTGGTCCAACCCTCCCCTATCACTGATGTTCCTCCTACCGTCGACTCCGAGCCTATCCAAACCCCTGAAGTCCCTTCGCCCGAGCCCGCCTCTCTGGAGACCCATATCCAGATAAGAGAGGTCGAGGAGCGCACAGACCAAACCCCTGAAGCTTCGGATTCCAAGACGAAGAAAAAGAAGAAGGGCAAGGGCAAGAAGACTGAAGACTCCGACCTCGAGGTGTCTGAAACTACCACTCCGGCAGTATCACGCCCACTCTCGCCTGTCAGGGAGGAGGTAATAGACGCTCCTGTGGATGATGTTCAGGTACCCGAATCATCCGCAGCGCCTGGCGTAGACAAGTCTGAGCCTGTTATCAGCCAGGAGGGCACTGACAAAGGAATCGCCCCGTCTGCGGAAGTTTCGCGCCCTAGCTCGCCAATTAAAGATGATGTCTTGGCTCAGCAACCTGAATTCTTTGAGGAACCGACAGTGGTAACTGTCGATGAAAATCTCGCGGACCCCGAGCCAACGGCACAAGATGATAACTGGGGCTTCGCCACCACCTCTACGAAAAAGAAGGGCAAGAAAGCGAAGAACAAGGGCCAGGACCTAGCTGATGCAGATACAACCGTGGGTGACAGCTTAGCTACTGAAGCTGCTCGTGGTGAAACCCAATCGGAACCCGACTCGGCCCTCGATATTGTCGCAGAATCCGCACCGGTAGTCCAAGATGTAGACGAGTGGGCACTTCCTGCCAAGAAGAAGAAGAAGGACAAGAAAGGCAGGAACAAGAGCCAGTCTGTATCCGAAGCCGTTACTCCTACCGCTTCGCGATCTCTTTCTCCAGTCCGCGATGACACAGAGCTGCACCAGGTTGAACCTCCAGACACCGAGGTCGCTCCACTACATACCGAACCTGCGGAGCCATCAATTGAAGGAGAGGTAGAGCCCGCGTCTGCTGACAAGGATGCCGATTCTTCTGAATTTTCTGTTTCAAAGAAGAAGGGAAAGAAAGGGAAGAAGAAGGGCCACTCTTCCTCTGCGACCCCAGCAGCTTCTCGTCCTCTATCCCCCGTCCCCGATGAGCCATTACCCACGCCAGGAGCCGAGGGCCCGTCTGAAATCCACCCGGCGCCCGCTGATGCGGACCTAGAGGTCACTAAACAGGGACGGTCAGCACCCCCTGAGGAGGACGATTGGGGCTTCAGTACTTCGAAGAAGAGGAGGGGCAAGAAGAGGCATCAGTCAGCCGTCACTACTCCCGCAGTTTCCCGACCCTTGACGCCCGTCCTTGATGAGGAGCCAGTCCCTGCACCAGAACCCCTTGATGAGGCGGCAGCTCCCCAGATTATTGAGGATCCAATAAATCCCCCGGAGGCCCAGCAAGAACCAACTCCGGCTGGTCAAGACGCGGATGACTGGGGATTGGCAGTCAAGAAGAAGAAGAAGGGCAAGAAAGACAAAAAGCGGGATCAGCCATCCGGCTTCACTCCGACCACTCCTACTCGATCACTTTCTCCTTCCATGCATGAAACCGACTTGACTCCTGCCCAAGCTACCAGTCACATTATTCACGAGGCACCCTACGAGTTATCGCCACGACCAGAGAAAAAGTTGAAAGTCGACAATATTGAGGAGAGTCTTATGCTCTCTGAACCCATCCTTTCAATCGCGGAATCCAGTTTCGTTCCAAATCTGGCTGATGAACACTTCGATAAAGCGGATGTCTTCCATCCTGATGACAACTTTATGGCCGATGAACCGTCAGGTCACGACAAGGGTAAAGATATAGACTACGACGACCCATTTATGGAAGACATCCGGCCTCAAGCCTCCGTCGTCGAGAAGTCGAAGAAGGAAGGGTCAAAATCAAAGGGCAAGGAAATCGAAACGGCCGCTTCTTCTTCCGTGGCTGCTTCCGCAGTTGGGACCGTCGCCTCCCTCGCAGAGAAGTTTGGAGGCCAAGTTTCACTGCCTAAGAAGAAGCAGAAGAAGAAGAAGAAGATTTTGGATAAGAGGACAGAGCGGGAGCCGGATCTGTTCGATGATCCGATGCTATGGGAAACTAGTGATCGAAAGACATTGCTTGGGGAGGAAGCACCAGGAGAAGTTGACGCATTCTGGGGTGGTGACGGTGACGAAGAACTGGGGAAGAAGGACGAAGACCGCGGAGCGACACAGGATACTGCAAGGGAAGTGGATGACTTCTGGGGTGGTGGCGGTGATGAAGAAGTAGGGAAGAACGGTGAGGAGCGCGGAATGGCAGAGGATGCAGCAAGGGAAGTGGATGATTTCTGGGGAGGCGGTGATGTTGTGGATGAGCCGCAGACGGTGGACGAGCCGAAGGAGGCTAAGGCTATCATTGAACCTACGGAGGTGAAGATTGTCGACGCACCTGAGGAGATTGATGATATGGATGAGGAAGCGGAGGCGAAGGTAGTTGAACCTATGGAGAGTGCGGATGAATCAATCAAAGAGAAGAGTGTTGAGCCTGTTGAATTGGATGTTATAGAGTCACCAAGGGAGGTCGAGATCGTCGAGCCTCCAAGAGAGCTAGAAATTGTGGAGACGCCGACGGAGTCCGAGTTTGCGGAGCCTATGATGGAGGTCGAAATCATGGAGCCTCCGAGGGAGGCTGAGGTTGTGGAGGCACCGATGGAAGTCGAGGCTATGGAGCCTCTGACAGAGGTGGATGTGGTGGATGCTTCGAGAGAGCTGGAGATTGTGGAGTCTCCGACGGAGGACAAGGTTACGGAGACCCCTAGGGAAGTTGAGATTGCGGAGCCTCTGATGGAGATTGAGGTTATGGAGCCTCCGAAGGAGGTCGAGATTGTGGAGCCGCCAATGGAGGTTGAAGTCATGGAGCCTCCGCCAGAACCCGAGATTACGGAGGCTCCAGGGAAGCTCGAGATTGTGGACGATCCCATCAAGGTCGAACATTTTGCCAGTCGCTCGACACCTGGGCTATTAGTCAAGCCTCAAGCGGCTCAGAGTGTGGATTCCTCCGCGCAGCTAGAAATTGTCGAGGAACCGGAGAGACCAGGCCTTGACGACTTAGAGACGGATAGACCACTTGATGCGTCGACGGAGCAGCCAAGGGAAACCGTGGAGAGTGAGGCGCGCGAATCTTTGCCTGAGTACGAACCCCCGAGGGAGCTGGATTTGGACAGAGCACACAGCCCCGCAGAAATAATTGCGGCCGAAATACTTGCCGAAACGGAGGATAAATCAGTGGAGGTTCCGGAGCCCGTGAAAGGTCGTGGTCCTATCACTAAGGACTCAATGGAAGAGAGCAGCAAGGTCGTCCGCCCTACTCGACATTTCCAGTCGCCTGGTGAGCCACCCAACAAGGGGAAGAATATCGTGGACCGTCGTGACTTGAGTCCGCACATAAGCAGCTCCAGGGCACTTGATGAGAGTCGCGTGGACGATTTCGTTGAGAGTCCAGTTCTAGGACGCGAAGACTCGGGGAAGATGAGAGGTCTACAAGCTGGCTACATCGCTGAGACAAAGGCAAAAGCGGAAGAGCCCAGATCACGAAGCCTTGCGCCGGATACATTTGACGACTCTACGCTCTCCGTGGATCCAATTTACACGCCAACTAGACGACCTGTCTCCCGCGGCCTCGAACCTGTTCCCGAGGAATCGACGGAAGAATTTACTGAGAAGCACAAGAAGAGGGATCGACCAATCAGCAAGCTAGCTCCTTCTACTCCAGATGTCAACCGAGACAGCGGCTTCGTCGCTGACTCCCCTCACCTCCACCGACGAAGCAACTGGCTCGAAGAAGGACCACATCGCGACAGCGGTGTCCATCTCAAGGATTGGACCGGATCACCCCGAGCACTCAGCCCCGAAAGATCCAGTTTCAGCGCCAAGGAGCGACCTCAACCCAGCGAGAAGGCCGAGAAGCAGCTCAGACGGTCTCCACTCGGCTACAGAGACCTTCACGAGCACCCATTGTCAAGAACACCAGTGCTTCGAGAGCCGTCGCCAAGACAAGTCACTCCTGAACCTCAAAAAGCCAGACGAGCCGCTACACATACACCAACACCAGAGGACAAACGCAGCAGATACCAAGAACTACAGACCCCTCTGCGTTACGGAAAGCCCGAGGTGCCCAGAAGCCTCTCACGTTCAGCGACGGCTTCTCCAGCGGTAGCTCAGCGAAGTGTATCTGACAACGCTGCACGGTCTCGACTCTCGCCCAGCCCAGATGTGGTTCCGCGGCGTGTGGCGTCCAACACCAGCCTCACACGCCACAGGACGCCTGAGCCACACCGATTTAGGCCTGATACTCCAGGCAGCATTCGATCGATGCATAGCGCCACTCCTCCTCTCCGACGCGTTGATCGACGAATGAGCGGCGACCTTCGATCTCTCAGCCAACGAAGTCGAGTCGGTCAAGCCGGCTCAGCTGAGCCGCCCTCTTCCTCTCACTCTCAAATCCAGACCCGCAGCCTCGATAACCCAGATCAGCGGTCTGCGCAAACCACTACTCCCGTGGCCAACGAAGGCCGTGTCCGCTCCAAGGACATGACCGATGTCTATGTAAGTTCACGATTTAAATTCATTTCGGCACTTTTTGATGAGACTTGTCTTGCTAATTTTTCTTCCCCCACTCGTACAGGATGGCTATGGCGAGGGTCGCATCGGCTCGCCCCGATCGCCCACTCGGCCACACAGCATGCGCCGTCGACAAAGCATGCAAGTGCTCGAGCTCGAATCCAAGGTCAAGGAATTAATCGCCGAAAATCAGATGCTGTCCAAGGAACGCCAGCAGACCGAACAGACGTACTCTCAAAAAGTCCAATCCCTACTCTCCGATCGCGATGCTGAGATCGATACTCTCAAGCGCTCAATCGAGCTCCTCAATCGCGAAGTCAGCCGCCTCACCGAGGTAAATCAAGGCCTCAACACCGCCAACGCTCAGCTCGCAAACGAACACAATGGTCGATATCGCGACCTCGAGCTCCTCCACGCCGCTGCGGCGCGCGAATTAGAGACAACGCGCTCAAGTCAAGGCGGTTTCGAGCAGCGCATCCGTGACAAGGACGCCGAGATTGCCGAGCTCCGAACGCAGTTGGAGTCTGCGCAAGCCAAGATCCGCGAGATGCAACAACAAATTCTCGAGTCTTCAAAACCCACCGACGCGGAATTCCTCGATATTCACGACGTCGACTACTTCGATCACAGGTGTCAACAGCTTTGTCAACACGTCCAGCAATGGGTGTTACGATTCTCCAAGTTCTCCGACATGCGCTCGTGCCGCCTGACGAGTGAGATCAATGACGAAAAGATTATCGACCGCCTTGATAACGCCGTCCTGGACGGCTCTGACGTCGATACTTACCTACGCGACCGCGTCCGCCGTCGCGACATCTTCATGTCAATGACAATGAACATGATCTGGGAATTCGTCTTTACGCGCTACCTCTTCGGCATGGACCGCGAGCAGCGCCAGAAGCTCAAGGCTCTGGAGAAGCACCTCACAGAAATCGGCCCTCCGAACGCGGTCCGCTTATGGCGCGCCGTGACACTGACCCTCCTCTCGCGCCGCGAATCCTTCAAGCGGCAACGCGACCTCGACACCGAGGCCGTCGTGCAGGCCATCCTCGAGACCCTATCCATGATCCTCCCCCCTCCCTCCCATCTCGAGGATCAAGTCCAGAGCCAACTCCGACGCGTCATGGCCGAGGCCGTCGACCTCGCCATCATGATGCGCAGCCAGCGCGCCGAGTACATGATGCTCCCTCCCCTACAGCCCGAGTACAACGCCGACGGAGAACTCGTCGAGACCGTGTCGTTCAACGCGGCTCTCATGAACGAGCGCAGCGGTGACAAGTCCGCAACCAACGAAGAACTACAGGCCCAGGGGGCCATCGTCCGCATCGTCCTATTCCCCCTCGTTGTCAAGAAGGGAGACGACACGGGCGTTGGCGACGACGAGATCGTCGTCTCCGCCGCGCAGGTGCTCATCGCCCGCACTCACCGGCGAAAATCGCGCGGAATCACCCCTTCGAGCGACCTCGGCGGCGCCGCTGTCGGCGCGTCGGTGCATTCCCTGGGGGACGCATCGTATCTCGAGGGTGGGATCTAAGCGCGAGTCCCGGCGTTCCTGACCCTCAACCTCTCCAAATATCTCACTCCTACACCTACCTTCTCTTTCCGCTATTGATATCACTCGCCCCTCATCCTCACTGATCCTCTTGATTCCGATTCTTCAAGTGTTTTAGATGGAGTTCATGACAAGGGGTATATACCTATGTTCCTATTTCGTTCTTATTTTGTCTGACATCCTTTCCCTCAAATTTTTTTTTTAGTTCATGGCGTGTTATTTTTGTCTCTGTTTTCACTTTTGTAAGTTGAGCACACGTTTTGGGAGGTAAAATGGTTTTTTGTTTGTTTTCTGTCTACATGAACTTAGATGAATGGAAGGAGGACAAAGGAGAAACGGAAGAAGCATGGTTGTTGCTGCTATTGCACGTTTTATTTGTTTACCTGCATTGAACTGTTGTTAGGCGTTTTCTTCTTTTTTTTTTTCTCTCTAATTCAAATATCATTGATCAAGTTTCCTCCTTTCCAAAGGAAGGTCTATTGAAGCACCGTCCGTGTCCGTGTTGGATCTATATCAACATCGATGCTAGTGCGCGGCGTGGTGCCAACTCAAGAAGTAAGACCACGCTGCGCCACCCGGAATATGGGTCGATCCATCAGCATTTCCACTGATATAAACTCGTCTTCCTCTAACGCCAATCCCTCCAACTCCGATGGAATCTCCTTTGTAGCTTTTAATTCCCATCTAACTAACACCAAAGCCAAGCCCAATACCCCGTCCTTCCCAAGGGCAACTCGTCTGTGCCACAAAAGTTTCGCAGTTCGTTCACCCATCTCTATACCCAATCCGTCCTCCAAACAGTTCCCGTCCCTTAAGAAAAGGCAAAGGGGGAGAGAATTGTAACGAAGATGACGATTCACATCTCAATACCTTCTATCTCCACTCCTGCCAGTTGATTGATATCGAAGGGTCATGGTATCCTGCGAGGTTGATCTCTCCTGTGGCAGGATCCGCTGGGAAAATCGAACTGATAGCTTCCCAGTCGATACCTTCCAATTCATTAACACTAGGCCGAATTTCTACCCTGGCGTCATATGTTGGGAGTGCTCCGCTAGTAGGGGCTAGGTGCGCCGCACTGCCTTCGCCGCTGGCGTCGCTAGAAGTGCGACTCGAAGGTTGACCAACACTATAAGAACCTCCCAGAAGGGCAGCTTCCGGCCGTGGTGAGGTTGAAGCAGAGGACTGGTAGTAGGGGTGCAGATGTTGCTGTGACTGCTGCCGAATCCGTCGCTGTTGCTGCTGCGTTTGCTCAAGACTAGTTGCAGAGCGCATCTCAGGACTCGCGCTATCTCGATCGTGACTTTGCTCGGTATCTGGTACTGAAGCTGACCTAGCTCTCGGGTACACCCTGAGATTCCGGATACTCTGGTATACGGCGGTCTTTGACTGAACTTCGCTTAATATGTGCAGCGCTTTCACCTCTCGGGGCATATTGCGGTCAAGATTGAAGACATAGTCGAGGCATGCCCATATCCTTCCAGACTCTCGGCGATGGGGCTGGTGGAATGCCTCGGTGGCGAGCAAAAGAGCAATCTGATATTGCGCGTATGCCCCAAAATACCACACCCATTCCCCAAATACTCTGTCATTCTCGAGCTGGATGGCTATTTCAATAATCATAATGCCTGCCATAATCAGGACGTTTTTGAGTTGCTGTGGTAGCTGTGACTCCGCGCTGCGATAGTACCCGCTCAAGACCATCGCATACAACCGATAAAGCAGCATATGCATGACCAACTTGGTATATCGTTGAACCGGATCACCGTCGCTCAGCATTCCTTCATACTTTAGCAGCATTCGTCTCCGAAAATTTTCGGTTTTCGATAGCAATTCCGTCAGAAGCATCTTTTTGTTTTCGAGTTTACGCCGGTCCTGCCAGATGACCCGCATCATTTCGTTGATCTCAAAACGAATGAGAGGCAGAAGCATTGGCGTCCACCGCTCTTCGGCGGTTGGTGGCGGACCGGCAGCCTGGATGGCGTCCTCGTCGCAGTTCACGGGCAGCTTTGTATCATACTCCTCTCGCCGGATGAACGGCCGAGGACCGTGAGCTTCTGCTGTTCGGATATCGAGGAAACATAGTTGGTGCCACAGAAGGCGTCGAACATAGGTGTCTACAGGATTAAGGCCGAAACTTTCACCGTCCCGGTGCAGCCCAACGCACTCAGCTAGCCTAATCGAAGCGCCAACCAAGACAGAATGGGCTCTCGAGATCTCCGCCCTGCAAAGCGGGATCTAAAGATGATGCTTCGTCAGCAAATTCGTTCTTCTTCTTTTAATAGGTATCCAAGGCAGAAGTCAATTAGTCTCACCAGATAGATAACTAGGGCCTGGACTGTTTCTGTTCTGGTTGTTCGGAGAAATGATGCTTTGCACAGCGCCGTCTCAGCGGCAAGTTTGAGGTTGTTTACTAGCACTTGGCGGTCCAAGCCGAAGCGCTGAATAGCGTCCTCCTCGTCCAAACTAGCAGCAGCGCTGAACATGACGGCAAACATAAGCGCCTGGGTAGATGCTCTCGGCTCAACATTGGAGCACACCTCGTCCCAGAAGGACATGTAATCTTCACGAAAGGATGGATTGTGAACGCATCTCGCGACCGGGTGAACCGCTCGGAAATATTGGTCCATCAACTGGTCACAGGTGGCTCTTGGTGGGAGCAACAGATCCAGCTGGGGGGACGGGTGTGGAGAATGGCCGAATATGAGTCCGGTAGATGGTTGGATATAAGTTGGTCCAGGCTGCATAAAGTCGGGAACCGATCCGTCAGGCGACGATGTGGTTGTCCAGCTCTGCGGGTTTGCTGTTGTTGCAGCCGGGTCGACGGTATGCCCGGGGGGCATCCGGGGACCGATAGATGACAATATCTGCTTAGGAGTTAACAAAGGCCCCCTTTCGTTACTCTCATTCCTATTCCTGTTGGAAGAAACGAGTACGCCGGTTCGTACATTGCACGCGAACTTGCGGTCAAAAGCGGAGGGGAAAGTGAGCGGGTGTTACTTACTTCCTCGCTGAGCTGAGGTCTGGAGAGCCCACCAATACGATCAGTTATTCGCATCCTCCCCACTTGAACACCTAGATCGAGAACATCCTCGATACCTTCGGAGGTATCGTCACCGTACGCTGCGTCCACGCTGACATAGGATGATGGCCAAGGGTCTAGCTCGTCCGCGAGTTCATAGTCGATATCGTCCACGATGAAGCCTTGCTGGCTCGAGGCTCTTGACGAGGAGCTTGGCTTGGCGATGTCCCTCTCTAGGGCGCGCTCTAACGACCCGACCTTTTCTTTGATCTCCGTCAGGCGCATTTGGCTAGCCTCGTCGAGTTTTGAAGAAAGGAAAACGCACTCTCGTGAGAACTTGACGCAGTTCTCGCAGGGGGACTTCTTGTTACACTTTAGTTTCCGACGTCGGCACTCGAGACATGATGTTATCATGCGCATGCGGCGGCGAATTGGTTTGTTGACAAGTGAGTTTGCGCCTGCGGAATGGGATGGATAAGGTGAAGGTGACGGGGAAACACCCCCGGCGGCCGCGGAGCCCGGTGCCGGTTCCTGGAAAGCGGAGCCAGCGCCATGGCCGTCGGATCTCGGAGGACTTCCGTGTCCATGACCGGCAGACACGGATCGAGATGAGCCGGATTCATCCCGATAGCTGCGACTGGCCATTGGGAAAGACAAAAAGAAGGAATAAAATATGTTAAAAAGAAGATTTTTCAACAGACTTTGTAGAGGTCTTCGACTTTCGTCCTCCAGACCTCTTATAGCCAACCAACACCTCTGTTCTGATATTTTTGGCCGACTTAGCCCGGAACAGTGCCTGGCGCGAATGTCCAAGTTGGTTAGGTACTCAAGTACCCAGTCCCTCCTCAAAACACCAACGGCGGCAGAAAAAACAGGGGGTGCGTGAAATAGTCCCTTACGGACGTAAGGACTGTCGTAGGGACTCGGACCTTTTGCCCCTCCAGCAGCAACACCAGCAGCACAAGTACAGCACAGAACCACCACTCACGAGCCCAGCTCGGAAAGGCGGTAATGGAAATGGGCTTGTAACGTGTTGGATTACTAGGAAATAGGGAAATATAGGAGGGGGGTGTGGATGCGCTTATTGGTAGCGCGGTCCTCGCGTAGTCCTCCACTGCAGTAGGGCTGCTGAAGGATACACAGCCCCACCAGGAAGGAACCTAGTGGTAGTCTTGTTGGTGTTGAACTTGTGAAGGCGGGAAGACGAGCAATGCACCAGTGACTAAAATGCAGCTAGAGTGAAAAGTATTGATGCGAGGGAAGAGGGTGGATATATGAAGTGCAGAGGAGAGAGCAGAACCAAGATACCAAACTGCAAGTTGGATATTCTTCTTCACAAGCCAGTATCAAGTCGTGCTTACCCAAAAGATTGAGACACGAGTGATAATGACGACACACAAGGTAAGGTACCTTCCTACATGCAGGAAGGCACTTCCCTTACTATGCAGAGGAATGCAGAGGAAGGAATGGGAAGGAGCGCTGGACGAGGGACAAAGTGGAAGGAGGCACCCGGCGACTGTGGTAAGGAAGGAGGGCTGAACTTGGACTGTGAGTATAAAGAATTTGGTGTCAGTGATGGGTATGGATGATGGAGCGAGGGAGCAGTGAAGAAAGAGAGAGAGAGAGAGAAAGGCGACAGGCGACAAGCGGCATCAAGACAAGACAGAGAGCGGGAAGGAGGAAGGGTCTTTAAATGGCAATTTAGACAGTTGATATCTAGGCGAGGGTCAAAATAAAATTGTCATCATCGTCGTCGCGAGGTGGGATTTGTCAAGTATCATAGATGCGGATAATCGGCGGCTCATGCCGTTGCTCTTGCCCGGCTCGGTCCCGTATGCGCCGGAAGTGGACAACCATCAATCCTTTATACGGCAGATGGTGAATGGACACATATAAGGCCCGAAAGAGGTGTAACGACTATTTCTATAATTGGGAGCATTTAAGGTGAGAACCAAGCACAATGGTCTACTGACGGATGCAGATACTGATCCTTCCAAGGAACCTAGAGTCCCGCCCCGTTCGTTAGAGCCCGTCGTGATAGCGTCTCAGAAGACAGTGCCGGATCTTCGAGAGAGAGCCACCACGAGACGAACTCGACCGGTGCGAGGATGAGTACTTTGTACTGCCTCGAGGCGATGCCCACGGGGCAATTGCCCCAGAAGAGGAGTCTAGTGCACGATACCTCGATGTTTTGGTCCCATCCATCTCTTAGCGCGATCAATTCCCGACGGCTGACCCCTCACAGCTGAGGTATCGCGAGAACTAGCTACAATCCCACAGTATCAGTATCCACCACGGGCCTGGCGTAACCAAGCCTCACTCCTACGAAGTAGATCTCCATCCAAAAAGCGCGCCATGCTAGGTTTCATCCTTCCAGGGGCTCTCAGGGTGGCAGAGTCAACCGAAGGAAGGTGTTCACGATAAATAGGAAGTTAAATGATCCTACCGTCAACAAAGATATCATTGCGGATCTGGGGCAAGACTCGGTCAGCTAGCGCGGCCTCATTGAGCGGTTGAAGATGGGGACTAATAGCACTTGGTGTCAGGACAAGTAGAAACTCGTAAAACAGCCCCTGTCATGGTACTTTGCGGGCCCTTGTCATCTAACCCCCTTTCCCTATTTCTTGGATAGGTTGAAGGTCTTACTCTCCAGGGCTCTGGAGTCTATCAGGTATTAATTATTGGTTCGATTTGATGTATTGTCACTGTTGTACGAAGTACTGGTTCCAAACTTCCAAACTCTAATCTGAGCACTCACTTTTTTGTCATAGCCAGGCACTTACACCCCAAGTTGAGGTGGGCGATCCAATGTTAAAATGTCAAATCACCCAGGTCATGACAGCACAAACCCCTGCAGCCCTTTTGATCTACATCAAATGCTTTCTGTCATATCAATACCTAAACTTGGCGGATTCATAAGTGGGGCGTTAAGATTTAACCCCGAATAATTGCAGATGTCAAATGCATATCCAGTAGACATAGAGCAGCAGTATAGCCTCCCAAAACCGTAGTGTTTCTCTTGCGAAGTGCGGAATATGGCCAGGCCTCCAGCAGGATCAGGCAGCTGCAACGCCTTAGATTGCTCTCGGAAACACCTATACTATCTGGCTACCACATCGCATGGTGAATCAGACCGTGGTCCCAGAAGAGATCGTGATACTGGACAAGAGGGCTTGGTCCAGGGTAACTCTTATTATTAGAACTTGAACACTTTGAGGGTATGCATTGACCTTTGGGTAAATACTCGGTACGTTTCAATTTGATCCTAGGCATATTCCGAATATTTTTGTATAGCCCTGCCGGGCTGGTGGTCGAGAAACCACACGTGGACATGGAGAACAGCTTCCATTCCTTCCCGTGGCGTCTCGATGGCTTTCCCATGTCCCACCATGTCACAGGGTTTTGGGCAACACCGAATGTTGATCCAGTAATCTAGAAACAAGAGAACATCGTAAGATGCTGGCTATCGTCGTTGAGATGAGAGTTTTAATTTCCTGCCAGAAGTATTTGTCTTACTAGGACAACAATATCCCCTCTGCGCTAGCTTTACTTCGTATGTGCAAGCCAAGAATTTCAAAAACTACAACCCTCTTGAAGGCACGCTTTCTTTCTTCATTCCCACAACTTCAGGATATCACCCGCCAGTCCCGAACTAACCTCGCTTACCATCATGCATGTACAGCAAATGAGGTGATAGGGAAGCCATCTTCGACTTCAGAGAGGGACACTACTTATGCAGTGGTGCACACGGGCGCTTAAAATTACTCCATACACTGCGCTATGTACAACTGATCAGCAAGGATCAATGACCTCTCATAGTGGAACCTTAAAACCACTCCCTTGGTACACGTTTGGGATGCCAGGGTAGTGTTGAATCCTCCAAACCCACCTTCTGCGAGTTCATAACGAGCACTGGACCCGGGTCTATGGCCTGACTGGATTTAATGAAATCTTCATTCAACCCGGCACTAGCGAGAGCGACTGCGGTCAGGCGACTTCGTACTCCGATGAATCCTTCAAGAGACAAGGCAGACAAGCCGCAAGAAATGCAGTTCGTCCCCTTTCCACAATCCAACCCACTGGGGCTGGCCATGTTCCCGCCCCCGCTTGCCTGGCTTAGACTTTGGATAGGCCTGGCCCTAGCCCCGGCCGGTGTTGCGTTATCGTTCCTGGATCCAATTGAAACGTGCCGCTTGAAGAATGCACAAAGGAAGGGAGCAAAGGTACTTCTTATGGGTCCAGATACGACCATGGCTTGTGCTCTCTCTTGGCGCCATTCTAAATCCCAATGGGCAGGGCGCGATACATCTACTTCGTACATTCGAGGTGTCTATGGTAGACTGGAACAGAATGGCTTCACCATCCGGGGAGCCCGTGTCTACATAGGACGGTCGTCATCTGATTCCCTCGACTGTTCTTAGTATGACGCATATGATGTCAGGACAAACAGGGAGTACAGTTGCAGGGAACAGGGAGCAGGGGTAAAGGGATGGTGGGAGTTTCCTGCAAAGGCGCTTTCTCATCACGACCTGGCGGCACAGGCAGGGTAGGGCTGATGTGCAAGTCCATAGGCGGCAGTGAACATCCAGCTGCAACTCCCGCCCCCAGTAGCACAAATTGGGAGGAGGAGGATTGAGCATCCTTCTCCCCAAAGAACCCTGTTGCGGGCGTCCATCCATTTCAGGATCAAATCGGATTAATCAATTAGATTCCAACCGCGCTTCTGGCCGCGGGAGGATTTTAAAGATGGTGTCAACCACGATTGGAGCAGTCGAATGCACATGCACCTTCTCGACTGCTTCTTTCGCCATCATCATGTGCCGCCAGTTTGCTTAATTCCCCGAAAATGGTTCCTCAACCTCTTGCGCACCTCGAGAAATATCAAATTGTTCCCTTGTTAAACTGCATTCGCCTATTTTGCTCGTGGTTTCGTTACTTGCCTCGGTACCATGAGCCGTTAACACATACGATATCGAAGGATTTGGAAACCGTGCCCGGTATCGTTGATAAATTTAATTCCCCAAATTTGAGTTTGGTTCCTTTGTTTTTGTGTTTCCAGAAAGAGCATTGATAAATCCAAATAGCCCGCTGGAGACTGAGGAACTGTCAACACCCTTGATCTAATCTTGGCCGCGAGATCAACAAGAGCTGGCTCAAGGTACCTATATCATACAAACGACCCTATAACACCCCGCCCGCTGACTCCAAGGAAATGACAAATGTCGCCGGGTGTGGGAAATCCAAATTTCTACTTTCCCTTTATTGTCTGTTGCGACCCATTGATTGATCTTGCGTATTGTGTTGGAGACACCAAGAGTTCGGCATCGCCAAAGACGGAAACTACATATCGAATAATTCCGCTTTGCCATGCTTCGATGTGGTTCGACTCGCGTCGCGTCTGGATGCAGGCAGCACTGCACATACAACGTCAAAGTGTAAATTGCAAATCATGGTGTCTTCTAGATTACGATAAAAATACAAAAAAAGCTCTCCCGCAACCTTGGAATATACATTGATCTACAGCTATTTGAAGTACTATATATAATTGGATGCCTAATAATTTATACACTTGGAGGCCCCGGTAGAGATAGATTACCCATGAGTCTGTCGGGTCTCCTCTCGGCGCCGAACAAGCCAAGCCCTCCGATTATGCATCCGCCATCTTCCCAACATCGATTCCGCGGCAACAGCAGCTTCAGGGCCTTCGTAGCTCGCAATCAATTGCAAAAGCCACCGAACCCGAGATTTCCTACCCGGTTCTCCGTTGGCAAGGTCGCGAGTGAGTAGGTACGCGAGGGTTCGTAGAACTCTCGGTCCCAGCTGCGCCCCGTGATTCTTCAAATATCGAACGCGCGTCTCCACCAGATGTAGGGCAGTTCTGTCCAGTCGCCCGGGTGCGCTTTCCGTTAAGCAAGTCGCAATCCTCTCGGCTGATTTCTCGAGGAGGTACACCGTCGAATCTGACAGTAACCCTAGTCGTGAAGACGTGGTTTGATGTTGGCCGTTGTCCGTAGCGGTGCGTGTATGATGAGATGGCGGAGCCCAATTCCGCTTTACCTCGAGCAAGGCCCTCAACTTCCTTGCGTCAATAGACGGGTCTGCAATTAGCTCCTCTAGATATGGGAGCCATAACCTCCAATCCCATTCGTCGACCCTTTTCTTTGTCCCGGCCTGGGTTTCGTCGCGGAACTTTTCCGCATATGTCGTTGTCATTTCGTAGAGTCTCAGTGCTAAGGAGACATCGCGGCACGCTGCCGCGACGCTGGCCAGCGCCCGGTCGCCCAATCTCTCCGAGTCCTGGCAGAGGTTTTCGAAAGAATTTCCTAAGCCATGCAGACGCCCCACGGTTCGTAGGCATTGGCATAGACTCTCTAGGGCTGGTGCCTGGCTCTCTTTTGGCAATCTTTTGCAGATCGCTCGAGCGAACTGTGCGAGAACTAGTTTTTCCTTGGCTGCAGTTTGGCCGAGCCTGATCTTAGCTGCAACGCCCTTCGATTTCGTGAAATATCCACGGCAGGCCCATTGAAGGGTCAACAACTGGCAGATTTCAGAGTCGGAGAGAGAATCCGCCTCGCTACAGTTGCCGAATAGTCTGTCCATGGACTCGAAGAGGAAAGGATCAGGCACGGAAGGGGTCCGGGCAAGAACGGATAACCAGAAGACACGTAGAGGGCGCGAATCAGGAGAGGTGAGAGACCCGATGCTTGCATCAACTATGTCCGTATACACATTACTGCGTTTGGCCAGGGGGAACCGGCTCAGTGCGCGTGAAATGTCCGTTGCCTGCTGTTGGAAAGGGAGTTCATTCCTTGGACTCGGTGTATTTCCCGCCAAACTGACTGAGGCCTGGAAGAGGGACGCAAAGACTATGCTCACTGAATCACGGAGCTGCTCGAGATGGGTTTTCGGGACGAGCAACATCACTTGCTTGAACAATTTACAAGCATCCTGTCTTCCGTTGAGAAGAGATATCTCGGCCAAGAGAGAGTTCCAGAAACGGGGCTCGAATCTATCCGCACGAAGAGCCTCGGATGCGCCAATCGTGCAACATAATGCCTCATAGACGCTACTAATCGAAGATTCTGGGTGGCCATATTGAAACAGTTGTCCTGGAATCGTATTCAAAACTTGGTAGAGATGATGTGTTGTCAGGGAGCCGTCCGCCGCGTCACGTTTCGTGCGTTCCAGGAAGGAGGCTAGTTGTGCTGGCAGTGTGCCCGAATGCTCGGTCCGTATCCTAGACACCAAAATGTCCATATCGCTAAGAAACGGGTCGTCTCTTTCCGACCCAACCTCTGTGCTCCATAATCCCGACCACTCCGACACCGAAGCACTGCTGGTAGAGGGGCTACCGAAAAGTTGTGTCCACGACGCAAACGTTTGTCCGGGCTCCTGCTGGTCGGCATCCACGAGACGGTCTTCTGGTGATGTAGGAGCCTGCCAATTCCACCTGCCGAGGTCCGTAGGCACGTTTAGAGCCCACGGAGGCAACGATGCATGCGATTGAAACGAATAGAGCTCAGCCATGTGCCTACGGCCCAGGCGTCGGCGGCTCTCCAGGGGGCCCGGGACAAAGGAGACATGGCGTCGAGCTGCGGGAGATATGGCGCAATATCTCTCGAATGCACGGGAAAGACTACTATCGGAGACCCATAGTCCTTCCGAGGTCGCGAGGATCTGTCGGCGGACAGCTTGGCTACAGCCCGGTGTCTGGAGGGAACGGACAGACATCGAGGCTCGTGGCTTGACAGGCTGGGCTAGTGCCGCTGAAGATCGTCAATTCATCCAGCTCCAGCTGCTGCTAGCCCAGTTTATTGGATCGAATTCATCGGTTATCGTCAGGGACTTTCGGGACTATCAGGGCTCGTGATGACTTCCGTGGGTTGGCTGCTTGGGCTTTTGCGCGGCAATTGTCCTCCCAAATTTTGTTTTCGACAAGCAAGAATGAAGCTCTGGGTGATCTCCGGAAAAGCTAGTCAGTACGCCCGGAAAAAGCTGACAAAGACAAACCATCCAAGTCGCTAAAACTGACCAAGCTTGAAGATACATAATCTGACATAAGAATCGCGGGGCAGGCAAGGGTACCTACATCAACTGCAAACTTCTTTGCCGTTCTTAGTAAATGAGGGGCCGAGGTGCTAAAGCTTCACAGCTCAGGTCATATCTTGATGGCGGGGTCCGAAAACTGAGATAGAAAAGTCGATTTCACCAAGCTTTCCCGTACCTAGACCCGAAAATGGAACACTCATTCGAGCCATTGAAGAATGACTTGCTCATTCGCGCCGCTTGGGGTAAGATATATGGGCCACTGGTTTATCAATTGACTGGAAATCACAAGTACTAACACTCTCTAGGCGAGGAGGTGGAGCGCCCTCCCATGTGGGTGATGCGACAGGGTACATGCACTCGCGATGCTTCCTATATTCCGCCTCCAATTGCGACGCACTGCTAAAACTCTGTGGTCTTTTTATAGCCGGTAGATACCTCCCCGAATATCACGAGGCTAAAGGCAACCGTGACTTTTTCGACTGCTGCCGGGACCCCGAGGTGGCCTCGACGATCACCCTGCAGCCCGTAGAACGCTATGCCGGTCTAATAGATGCCGCCATCATCTTCTCCGATATCCTTGTCATCCCACAGGCTATGGGAATGGTTGTGGAGATGCTGGAAAAGAAGGGACCGCATTTCCCTAATCCTCTGAAGTCGCCCGAAGACCCCCAGTACGCTCAGCTCCTCGAGAAGAAGGTCGACGTTGCGAGCGAGTTGGATTACGTCTACAAGGCCATAACCTTGACGAGGAAGAAGCTCGCCGGGCGGGTACCCCTTATCGGATTCTGCGGCGCTCCCTGGACGCTGTTCTGCTACATGGTTGAGGGTGGCGGCACAAAGCTATTTGCCGAGTCGAAGCGTTGGATCTACCGTTACCCCGAAGAGTCGAAGAAGGTGCTGCAGAAGATTTCCGAAATCTGTGTCGAGTACCTTGCCCTCCAGGTCAAGGCTGGTGCGCAGGTTCGTCTCAACAAAAAAATCATGTCCTTTACTACGCACTTTGAGCCGCGTTTCCCGCTGACACACAGCTCGTGCCCTTTAGCTCGTAATGGTGTTCGACTCGTGGGCGGGTGAGCATTCCCCGGCCTCGTTCAAGGAATTCTCCGAGCCCTACTTGCGATACATCTCGGAGCACCTTTCTCCCAGGCTGAAGGAGCTCGGACTCGAGCCGGTTCCTATGACTGTCTTCGCAAAGGGAGCTTGGTTCGCGCTCGACTCCTTGTGCGATCTGGGCTACAATGTCGTCGGCCTCGACTGGCTGCGAGATCCACGAGAGGCTGTACAGATCCGGGGTAACCGGCCGATTGTCTTCCAAGGCAATGCCGATCCGGGTATCTTATATGGTACAAAGGACCTCATTACCAAAACCGTCAAGGATATGGTGGAAGGATTCGGTGGTGGCAAGAAGGGCTGGATTGCAAATCTAGGTCACGGTATGTTTATAAACAATTCGGTCTTTCGGGTAGAGCAAGGAAGAATCGTTGCTAACATTGTCCAGGCATTACTCCCGGCGTAAACCCCGAAGACTTGAAGTTCTTCTTCCAAGAGATCCACAGGTTGACGGCCCCTTAAGAATCATATCTTCGGAATTTTACTTCTATCCATTTGTCATTAAATCAGGAAAACTCCCCTCAAAGTTATTGCATTAGAATTTCGGAAAAAGTACATCTAGGAAATCAACTATAGGAAGCTTTCAAGGTCAAAAAGAGTACAGTTTCAAAAGCATCCATAAAAAAAGCGTTCAGATATCGCTTGGGATGAAGACTAGCGCTAGTTGATAGAACGAAAAAGGAAAGAAGGAAATAAAAAAAATAGCAAGACAGGCTTAAAACTTTTCCTCCAAAATCGTGACAAGTCCATGGTATCGTATTTCGCTTTTCAAACCAAAAATTTTCATCTGAATCATTCCCAGAGCAGAAAGGAGAGTTCCCAAAAGGTATAAAACGCCAGCATCATACAGGGGCTGCATGTGTGCCGTGAAAGGAAAAGTGAAAGGTGTAGCCCAAGAACGCCAAGATAAGTCGAAGTCGTCGCGATTAGAGAGATGGTAGTATAAATGCGAGGGGCCACAAGGCAAAGGATCCAATCGTAGGATCTACTTTCTGCTGCGAAGCCACTGAATACCCTTGTTGGCGAAGGAGAGGTCGATACTCTTGGCGGAGGAGCCGTCATCGATGGCATATTCGTGGGATTTGCTCAAAGTGAGCTCATCGGTGCGGAAGATGTTGCCGGCACCACCACGGCCAGAGTATTGGGCACCGGAGCTTGCTCGGCGGACGACACTATCCAAGACTGTTAGTTCCCGGTTTTCTACAGATGATGTGAAATGACCAGGTCCCCTGCAGACCGGTGGTAGGACACCAAAACCAACAGGGAGTGTACTTACGGTTCAACATCCTGGCGAAGGCGAGCTTCCTTAGGGTCGTTATTCGCCGCCATGTTTCCAGAACCGCCACGTCCAGTGGTGAAGACGGAGGTCTTGAGAGTGGGAGTTTGAAGGTCCTTGTAGGAGAGTGGGGGGTAAGAGGCATTGGAGATGTTGCCCGCGCCACCACGACCGTAGGAGGCAGTCATTGTGTATGTGGAAGTGGAAGATGTGTGGGATGGATGGTTGTAGTGTTGTTGAGGAGAAGAGGAACTGTGTAACAGTCTACCGCTGGGATGCAATGAAGAACGGAGACCGAAAATGATGTGGAAGCTTATGCTGTCTTGTTGATGGTTTGGTTACTCAACCGACTCCTCAGCTGAATGCTCGCTAGTGAATGCTTGGTGCTTGCTTGATGATGGAAAGAGAGGAGAACTGGGAGATTTATGGGCCCGGGAACGATCAATTTTATAAAATTTACATTCACGATACAACAGATTGAAAAGTATGAACCTGGAAAGTCTCCTTCCTACTCCTTAAACCGTGACTTCGTCCCTCGTAAATCGTCAATTTTCCCAGAAACGGACACATTCCACCCCTAGCTTGGGATCACACGGCCACCCAATTTTTCTCCTCACCCAATTGTTCACACCAGCACGCAACCACGAATTCGGGGAGCGGAGCCTTCCATCTGTCGCTAAAGGGGCCTTACTTCCCACCAAGGCGGGGAAACTGGGGCGTCTTGGGACCTCGTGGTGCTTTTTTTCGCTGTTTGGGGCGCACTCGCATTTCTGCAATGGGGCAATGTGACCTCTCCCAAGTTCCAGAAGATCCACAACTACATTTTACCGGTGCTGGATGCCGGGCAACGCGAGGTATTGCTCAAGGCTTGTTACCAAGGGTGCCAAGGCGGTCTGTTTCTGTGCCCCTGTTTTTCGTGAGTTTTGGTATTGACAAAGGGAAACGTAATTAACCCCGCAGTTGTTACAACAAGTGTGAAGTCCTAATTATAGTGAGGGTTTGACGGAGTGAGAATTAGACAGTACCTCGTAGTTGTACGCTATAACTGTACGAGCGAAGTACTGCTTACACTATTGACGCACTTGTCATGCAGACCAGACCACGAGAAAATTGAGAACATCAATTGATCAAGAACATTAACCATCACAACGGATCGTACTGACGTTTGGAGTTTGAACCCTCACCAATATGCCAAGCGGCCAAGCCAGGTACCCCCGTGTCTCAAGTGGTGGAGCTTGGATCAGCATGACTGTTTGAGGGACCAGGCCCAGGAACCGAATAGGGCTGACGATCTCTTTAGAAGAAATTGCACCATTGTACGAAATTGAGTGCCTGAGAAGGACAAACCAACATTTCTGTCTTCCTTGACACGGGGCTGTCAATGTTAGCCCTGCTTCTTGCCAATGCTGACCTCCTAAACTCCATCGACGGGGCTTCCGGTCCGTTTTCAACTCTATAGAGCTGATCGAGCTCATCCCATCAAAATGGATCTCTCCCAGCTCGCTTTTCTTAGCTTGCTCCTTGGATGTCGTTGGGCAACAGCCAGACTGCCATTGACCTAAATTTCCCTGAGCCGGAAATTTTTTTTCACTCATGAGCTCGACTCGAGGTGAGAGCAAAGCCTACACGTATCGAGTCTTAGTTAACCGAGCATGAGCTATGCAATGAGAGTATGCAAACTTCCAAGGTCCTCGAATTTGATGGAGTGGACTTCCTGACGATCCAGACCATGAGTGGTGTACTTCGTACTTACGGTCAGCGTTGGGAGTGAATTGCAACGCACAACGGGTCATTCGACATCTGAGCTCGCCAATTGTCTCTTCGCTTTGTGGGTGAACGTGAACGGGGAAATTTTTTTCTGTAGCCGCCCAAGAAGATGGTCTAGAGCCTTGTACTTCGTACTTGTTAAACTTAGTTTAGTTGGCGAAGCGCACTGAACCAGCAAAATTCCATTTCGTGCTTGATGTGCGGGGAAGAGGGTCATACCACCCCCAAGCTAATTTAGTAGCGTGTTAGTTGGCAAGGCATTGATGTTGCGTGGTGTGCATTGCGTTTGCACAGCTTGACCCTGTCGCCTATGGGCCTGAGCAGCCACATTGCAGCCATGACACTCCCACGTGTAGCCTGAGCAAGGAAAATGTCTGCGGCTTCCCCGTCCGAATTCCCCATTATTGGTCCAGAATTATGGGTGTGGAAACTTTGAACGGATCAATACGTTGTCATTTCGGACAGCAAGCACGCGAAGCAATGAAATCGTCGCCAATGAAGTGTTCCATCCTGAACTTCTGGAGTGACGGGTGACCCGTCGATCTGACACGACCAGGCCAGGGTCGATGAGGCCTGGGCGGCTCTGCGTGATGAAGCAAAAATTTCATCATCTCTGTCGGCAGCATCATGGCGACAAAGGGCAGACGGAGCCCCCGACCGGCCGTCTTTTCGACTGCCTCTTTAAGTCACGAGTGCTTTCACCCTTGCCTGCTCAACTCTCCCCGGGCAGGGCCCAGGTCATTTGACGAGTTCAGCTAGGACTCACATTACGATTCGGCTATGTGAATGGTCAATTAGTCTGGCTAGGAACAAGATACTATTGGCAATCGACATCTTCACCATGTCTATAGGATACGCATGCAAGTTCGGTGTCTATTTGCCCGACGAGGGTAGGCTGTGTTGACGGGAATCACGGAAGAAAGTGAATCGCGACACCTCCTTCAAGACCAGATGGCTTCATGTAGGTATTAGTCGGTGGTGGTAAATCCCACTTGCATCATTGACTAAGTCGAGCCGGCTCGCCTATACGACGTAAGAAATACGGCTCAACCATGATCATCTGGACCAGTACGAAGGTGTTGAATATCAACTCTTGCTGGATGCCGGTCTGAGATTCTAGCAATTTCGTAACAGTCTCCTTCGTTTCCGCTCGCCTCACTCTCCGACTATTGCGAGGCTAACACTTCCGTAAATCCCTCAGTATGCCTCTTTTCTTTCAGTCTTGGCCGCGCATTTATTTTCGACATGTCCAAAGTCAACACACTTCTCTCCTTGGTGGTGGAGGGAACCCTGACGAGGTGACACAAGTTGGACGGCATTCCAACCACGATTGTCATGCTTGAAATAGAAATTCATGGTATGCTCCCATGCACCGCAGGCCAATGTATCGATCAGCCCAACGCATCGTGACGGGCCGGCCCTCGATAAGGTTCGGAGGCTGTGGACGGCGTTTTCGGCGAAGTGGGACGAAGAAAAGTGGGGCCTCCTGAAGGCTCTCGGTGGAAGACCGTACTCACAGGCCGCCCCGTCAGCCCGGATATTTCGGGCGTCCATTACTGACGGGCCTAGATCATAGGTAGCGGCATCGAACGTTACCTCAACTTAAGAGCACACTGGATATCCCGTCTTAATAGCCACCGATGTCTCTTGATAACACTATGTCTAGGCGATGAGCTTACTTCGTACACCTGTGACCCATGGTAAAGCCCTTCTCCTCCTCCAGCACGTCCCCCGTGAGATTTAGGAAAGCTGCGAAGGACTGTTGACAGCCCAAGTGACAGCAGGTTCACCCCTGCCTGTATTACCAATTTGGCATTCGCCGCGCAATCCAAATATAAACTCACTGACCACCAATACTACCCATAGCCCAATTTCCCTGTCCATCGCAAGCATGCCCCAGAGACCGTAACCTTGTAATACTCCGAATAAGCCTTCAAAATCTTCGCTTAAGGACTTGAATGAAACGCACCATCTTGACGGACCAACAGCCTTAACCTTGCAAAATTCCACTTTTTGAGCTTTGACTGGGGAAGTGCAAGACCACCCGGGAGATTTTGATTGGCCCGTTACCCTGCCCGGCAATGCAACCGCCTGCAACAACATGCTTCCCCGCGAATGAAACCGCGTAAACTTCAGTTGTGATAGTTGTGCCGGCCTCACCCCCTCCCCTCCGGCGGCTAACGAAAAGAGGGATCATCCCGACCTCGCTCATTTTTACTAAAAAGAGATGCCTCTCTCTTTTCAATGCTTGTCGTCGCCGATTGAACGGCATCATCAAACATGCGTTAGATGTCCATCTCCAGCCTTCCAGCACGCCGCAGAACAATAGCAAGATGACCGAGCGAGTTGAGTCCGTGGAGCTGGGCAGCTATAACCAGCGCAAACATGATTCCCAAGATCCAGATGACAACCCAATTTGGGCCCCGATTTCGCGGTCCTCCTTGATGCTCAGTCTATATTTCATTCCATCAGCGCTTCTATGCGCATCTGTCGTCGAGATAGCCTTTAGGACCGCTGCTCCGAAGAAGAATACCTCGGACACGAAGTTTGTTCGGTGGACAAATGACGAAGAGGACGGGTTTATGGCGGACTGGCCCCAGTCGCTATTTCCGAACGAGGACGAGCTCCCGATTACATCCGCTGCGGTTGCCTTGACGGTATCCGTAATCGTCCTTGGACTTGTTGCCTATGTGGCTCGAAACGGCCCTATCAAGGTTAGTACTCTATAGAGTTGAGTGAAGAAGTTCCTTAAAAAGGCGTAGTCGACTAATATCGATTGAATCAGACTACCTACTGGCATCGTGTTTCGATCATTAGCCTTCTAGTTTTGAACGTGCTCCTCGCCCTCGCTTCAACTATATACTCCTTCACCCTCAACTCTAGATCGGCCCGCTTTTATGTACAGTTTGCCATAGATACTGCCAAAGCTGCCAGTGCGGATCTCCCCGCGGGCAGCCCAGGCAGCTTTATATACGACCTGGGTACATTCACCCGCGAGATATGGGCCTGCGATGTCAGAGGTCTTCCCAACTTCAATGCTGGCCTCGGCGGCAAGATGCGCGAGGCGTGCGATCTTGGTATTGGAGCTAGGTGGCTGTGTCTATTCATCTTCCTGCTCAGTACGGGTTTGCTGACGGTCGTGTTGATGGATCACCGAGGAGGTGGATACTTTATGCAGTCGTGGAAGAGGAGGAGGGCGGTGGAGAGGAATAACGTGGTGTACGCTTGAGGCCGGCGATGGAGTTTCTGGTTCGGTTTTTATGTGTCTATGATCGTTATTTCCCTTAACTGGCGTCGATGGAATGGGTCTGGTGCTTACTGTACGAATGAATGGCATGTCTCTATTCCTATCTTTTTGTCCGTGGTTCAAAATTGGTCCCAACGCATCCCCGCCTAGGGTAGATGGAGGCATCCGGTGCCTTAGTAGTGAGTCGTTGATGAATGCATTCTTCCAATTTTCTGTGTGTTTACGGTGAACGAAGTGGGTGTTCTTCGTATCCCTTAGAGAATATTATATCTCAGAGAAATGCCATTCGTCGAGTTCTCGCTATGCCATTTTTTTTATGTGTGAGTCTGGTAGGTTTCAGTGGGAACTCCTTGTCAATCTTTGGGGCGGATTCTTATTCTTTGGGACTGGGACGGCCTTGACCAATACACAGAGGTTACTAGTTTTCTTTCCTTCCCCTAGTCCCTATGTCTAGACATATATCCCCAACCTGAGTCAGGTGGATCCTTTACTCGGTTTGTCTGTGAATGGACCTACAGTGACCTAGAGTAGACTAGGAGCGGAAAACACTACAGAGACACAGACGGCCACAATGCCAACATCTCGGGAACAAGCACATTCATACCTTAACTGGGTCTCTCTTCTCTTGTCTAATACATCCAATGTTCCGGCTTCTTGCGTGTAAGGACCTCGAGCAACCTGACGCTCTTCTCTTTCGACGTAAAGTTCGCACTCCGGCAGTGGCAACAGGAGCGAGAACACAAGCGCACAGCGGAAAGGGGATGGAAGTAGAGGTTACCCCTCAATCCCGAACCCACGGGGTTGACCTCAGCTGCTACAAACAATATTGATGCGTAAAGCAAGTTTGAGGGAAACGGCGGAGTGCGCAAGAGCCACGGTATTATCTAAAGGCTGATACTTGTAACAAAATCTCACACGGACAGCAGGGGACATATGTCTCTGTCATAGATAGCGTTCTGAAGAAGGCTGGCTTCGCATTCTGTGTTACAGATCTTGTAGTGAAGCCTCCCAACTGGATACCAGAGAAGAGTATGTCGAGAACTAGGCTAGGGCAGGTGTCACTTTTCAAAATAGTACACCGAGTTTCGCCCTTTTACGGCTACATTTGAGAAAGGTATGATCAATAAGTCGAGCCCCATTATAAGACTGCGCACTAGGACAGTTTTCGGCGTCAGGACAATGGGAGAAAGGCTTCCATCAAGTAGAATGAGTATTGGGTGAGTGGCAAAAGACGGGAAAGATCCATTCACACCCCATGGAAACGAAACTGTGCCGAGACGACCTGGAAATGCGTAGAATCTTCTTTCTAGTAAGCGAGTCCGATGGACAAGTAAAATCCAGGTCTCGCAAGGAGAGGCAGCAGTGATCTCTCAGAAAAGAAAATCCAAATCATTCCTATGTGGACACGACATCAAACACCCGGTTTCTTGGGCGCGGGATAGATGCCCCGAGAAATCCGATGAAAATCTAAGAAAACGGGGAAAGCCAGCACTCGGCCACGCATGATTTTTTGCGAGAACCAGAAACCGTGTGGGCTCCTTTCCGACAGCAGGTCGCGTTGGTGTCGATCATAGGACGAACAATGTTCAACCTTGCTTCCCCCTTAGTACCGGTCAAAGCCGGGATGGCGAATGAATCGGTTCACGGAATGTAACGCAACATGGGAAAGGGGGGCAACAATCTGGGCGAGTGCTCACATCGTCCTCTGGGGCACACGGGAATGCGCGTCTTCGTCAGTCGAGAAGTGAAAATGCTTCTGGAGACCCATACATCCATCGGTTGCTCCGGGTGTTCCGGAGCGAGGATTTGTATCGTGTGAATGTTATGCATATCCGCATCCGTGCGAGGCTCCCACAGCACTGAGAAAAATTCTCGAAGGTCTGAGATCTCCTCGAATGGATTGATGTACGAAGTAGGAGGATCAAGTTTAGACGACTGGCAGGGTGGTGAGAACTCAACTGAACTTGGTAGGGCGCTCCGGGACGAAGTACCGTAGTGACAAGCTAAGCCCAGGCCCATTACACGCTAACGGCAGCCAAAGGGATTCAAAGCTTGTTGCAACGCAGGAGCCCCCACCTGCGTCCTGCATCCAAGACAATCCCAAGACATGGATATCCTTGCTTGTTATCAGTCGAGATCCGAGACAGTGGCAGCCGCCAGAACACAGTCATGTTGCTGAGTACGAACTATTTCCGAAGTACGAAGTACGACGTCTGAAGTAGTACACCACCATTCTGCCCAACATCCCAACATAACACTTCGTATGAAGTACCGGTCTTCCGCACTCCAGGTACTTGGCTGATCCTGGTCTCCTTTTTGATAGCAACGCTTTGTGCCTGCGGTTCAACGGACGCCGTGCTGCTCAATGATACACTATAGTCATGGCGACCTTTTTTATGAGATGCATCGCGCTCTGGACAGGATAGCTTGTACAGCAAATCCAGAGCACATGACCCCGCTCTCGTCTGCAAAGTTCTATTCATATCACCACCGCGTCTGCATAAGAGCCTTCGCTATAGCACCGTCACGAAAGTGGTGCAAACATTGCCCCGGATGTGCAGAGTGGATCGAGACAGAGCACAAGTACGACCATCTGTGGTACGAGACACACTGTTGATGCATTGCTATCATGGGCGATCGTGCCTTCGTGGCCGTGGTTGGATCACCAAAGTACTCACGGACCTGTCCCAAGTTGACCGCTCCTGGCATGTGAGCATGTCTCGTGTCCGCCGCGTGCCGTGTCTGGCGAAGATTTTTCTTTGCCTCTTTATAGCGGGACAGCTTAAGATCCAGATGGTACTGATACCGCGCTGGCATCGAGAGCGACGCCGGCAGGCCGAGTACCACCCAGCCGCCTGTCGTTCGTTCGTATACACTTTGACAGAAGTGGCGACGGCGGATTATTAGTTGGAACTTGCATGAGATGGGTCTGGACTTCCGGCACCCCTCACACTCCACATTTCCCCTTTCAGTGTCAATTGATCCTATTTTCTCCAAGTCTTTGACGGCTCGCATACCCACCAATCCAAATCAGGACAGCTTTCCAGTTCCATGTTCTTCTTCTTACGGAGTCGGAGAACTGATTTCTTGCAGTGCAGGGTACATCTGCCAACCTGTCACGTACGAAGTACTTCATAATGAAGAACACATTGCCTCATCCAGTGATCAATACCAATGAATTTGATATTACCTGGTGCCAGGCAGGCTGCCGCTGCCCGGTGTTGCTTCCCTTGCAGATCTTGAACCATTCCTCGCAAACCAGGGATCAAGATCGAACTGCCGTCGCAGCTAGTTTAGATTCCATCCTTGCTAGTTTAGATTCCATCCTTGCTAGTTTAGACCTACAAAGTACGAGGTCGTATTGAAATTCATAAACCCCGACCAGACTTGACCCGCCGTTATCACCCTCGCTGTAGTTTGATGGTGGGGATTAGAGATTGACAATGTAAGAGCTTCAATGTTCTTTCGAGGGCCACTGCCTACCAATAAGTTCGAGCAATAATGCTCCTACGATTGATTGATGTGATATTCCTCGTAGCCTGCAGCCAATATTACTTCATAAATTGTTCAGCTCCTCCCACAAGGCAAACTGCGCACTTCGTATGTATGCAGCAAGAGAAGGTGGGGTAGAACTGTCAAGAGTACCAGAAATATTCCTGAATGGAAGGAGTTGCTGAACAGATTGATCAATTATCAAATTACATTTGATCGAAGTCACAAGACAACTAGGCCTGGTGCTACCTGCCTGGTCGGTAGAGTCTGTTGGATAGGGCAGGTAAGAGACGAAACACTAGGGCAGCGTTGAGATATCATCCTACTTCGTACAACTAGCTCTAGACTGGCTATATGCTCGCAATTACTCCATCTTACAGCATGGCTTGAGTTGAATACTTCGTATAGGGTAATGGATTACAATTGGACGAAGTACAGAGTAAGCTGAGACTTGGATCTGCTTCTGCCGTGTTTGCGGGGCGCTCGAGAAAGGGGCAAGATGTACAGCACCTTTCAACCAAGCTGCTCTTCGAGGTATTATATAGTAATGAAAATCTAATAAAAAACATCAAAATTACTGATGGATGACAGATCAGGACAGTTTGAGACAGTTTGGGAGATATTCTCTCATCAAGATCAATGAAGTAGCTCTCAGAGAACGGGGATGAAGGACCCGGCGGTAAGAGGGGAACTCGATCAGAAAAGAGCATTTCTCGAGTGGATATCCACTCATGCTACTCCCTTTTTTTTGTCCCTCTTTCTTTCTTCTTCTTCTTATTATTATTATAGAGAACAGAGACATTGGATGGTCGTGATACGGCCTGTCGTGAATGCAGACAAGATGCAGAACACATGCAGAGAGACGAACTATTCTGACTGCACATTGGCGCCCCATAATCTGCGTGAGCAGGACCAACCGCATATGGCTTGTGTGGGACTTGCCGTTGCCCAAAATAGCACAGCATTCCAAAATTGGACTCGCCTGGTGGAGACCAGGTTGGGAGAAAGAAGGGAGAAAAAAAGGAAAGGGAAAAAAGTCCGAACCCGTAATTACTACTTCGTACGTACTTTGCCTACCCCAGCGGATTTCTCTCTGTCTCAGATGGCCTCGATATTTGCAGTCCCAGGATGATGGCTGTGGGGTGGCATCAATCTGGAGAAGGGATGTGACGAAATTGCGGTGCCGAGGACGGGACAGGAGATCCCACCGATCCTGGACGTCCGGACAGCTTGTGTTTAAATGGATCAATTGCCTTGATGATTGTACACCGGCCTGCGGATGCTTGTGGTAGATGACCTCCTCAGCAAGATTGGCCAACCGACCGTTCTCGACTCTACTTCGTAGTCCCAACTCCCAACGACCGGCACTCTATATCCAATTTTAGACAGGTGACCGGAGAAAGCTGTACACTGAATGAGAAGGACAAAAGTGAAGCATCAAACTTCAAATATCACATATCATATATGACGATGACGCTCAACCGAGTATTGTAGTTTAAGACGGGAGCCCCTCGGGCCAAGGTCACGACGTTACCGAGGGTTCATCGGAATTTCGTATGGACTGAACTTGCCTAGATAAGGCTAGTATCGCGGTTCGTAATGCGCGCCGCCGCATGCACTGAGCTTCAACGGTTTTAAGGTGGAGAGGAGCCAGGATTAAGGCAACATCCCTGGATCCAGTGTGTTAATCCGGGTAGCAAACTTCCTCGTCTAATCTTCATCTTCCTGTGGCATTATTACCAAATGGTCCGTAGTTCTGTTCCATTTTCAGCAAGGACCTGCTGTGCAGTATCATGCGGAATGCCGCCAGCAACTAAAACTCGACGATCCTCGTTCGAGGGGCTGTCCTAAGGCAGATCTCAGGCAGGGAAGATTTATTAAGGGACTAACGCATGGTGTCACGGGAAACAAGAAGGTGGATAGAGAGATTCTCCTTTGGGAAGAAGGGGTTCGAATCCAAACAGACTTGCTTCTTCCATTGAGCGGCCTGTCAACAGCCCTCGTACCACAACACCTCAAGTTGTGTGCTCCGTCCGGTAGGTCGACAATCAAACTAGATGCGGCTGCAGCTACTTGCGTATAGTATCCCGCCCTCAACCTGCAGTGCTGCCATACCACAGGACGGGTGGCTTGATACCAATGGTGTGGTGGTGTGGCCCGGACTGGGAAGGTGGCTGGCAGGCGGCAATCCGCAGGCTTGTCCCCCCAGTATCAGAGAGCTTATTTGTTTGAATGTGTATCGACGTGATCACAAATGGCCATCAGGATCCATCCGTCCGACTGCATAGGGATGCAAACGAGTACCCTCCCTTGACCAACCCTGCTTCTCGAGTTCCGAGAACCATGACGAGGTTCATCAGAAAGGATCGGATGAACTCTTTGCTCGGATGGTCAATGGAGTGGCGCCCTATGAAGTACACTCTGTCGAGCCCTTGTCAGGATGCCAACAAAGGAAAAGTCGATGGATTGATCAATAAACTGATGTCTCATCCCGCCTGATTGGGCCTCCAGAGGCCCCTCCCCTGTCGGTGTCAAACCTCCCCAGGACTCCACTCTGATATCTTCAGTGACACTAACAAGGGAGACAGAGACAAGGATGGGGCGCGCAGAAGAAGCTAAGTGGACTTGATCAGAGACGGTGGACTTCAAAATCGTACTTCGTAGAGAGGTCGGCCGTCGTTTAGCGCTGACCCTGTGTTGTATCACACTGTAGACGTTGAACATTGATGTACCTCGGTATTACTGGTTTAGTACAAACTACAAAACAATACTCGGCTCAATCGTGCGGAGTGAAGTACTCTACCTATGCGACGAATCGATATGTTCTATATAGCATCGATGATGGAGTGTACAAGTATTATTGAGTGGAGTGTCGATGATGAAGATGCGCTATAATTAACTTTAGAGGTCAGTGGTCAAATGTTACCTTGTCCCTGGAAAAGGTTCAATGTTGAATCTCAATGTTCCTTCCCCCGCTCCTTCGATGGCGTACTTCGTCTGCTGTCACCGCCCATCGCGACTTCTATCAAAAGTTCTTGGTTCTGAGGAAACCCGTAATCGCACGGCAACCTGCGCTCGTACCGCCGCCAACGCCAAAAGCAGACGATTGTCGATTGTGCCCAGGGAGGGCCTAGAATTATAGAACTTATTATAATATCGCGTCACGGCGGATGAGTATTGGAGGGTCCCCTGATTGATCGTCCTCAAACCCTTGACCTTGCTTCTCCCACCACAACCCGTCAAATGGTCCGTTGGCCGGTAGGTAAGCGAGTAGCTTGGGCTCTCGTGCCCACCCTCCTCCGCTCCTTTTTAAGGGTGGTGGGGTGATACTAGTAGGGGAGATGTGGGCCAGCCAGGCCTAGCCTCGATTCAGCTCCAGAGTTGGGCTCAATCAAGACACACTCCATCTCTTCCTTGATGGTGCTGGGGAACTTGGGATGTAGGAAATACGGGTATTAAGGCTCCGAAATAGCTTCTGTATATCTTCATATATGGTCTATGAGTCGCTAGTAGAAGCACTTATGCCCCATACCAGAAGTTTCCGTATGGGAAGTGTCATTGATGGTACTTATGTAGTCACCCTTTCCTTTTTGGATGGTTATCATTGAGGCCTGGGACTACTTCGTACATATAGAGCACCCACAGAGTTCTTCTAGGTTAGGGACTACCGACCTGCCGCATTGGATGTAGTATTACAACATGGGACGGGAGAAGTACTTCGTACGCAGGAAATAGAACGCAGTTCGTCAGAAGCGAGGGTTGGTGGTTAGCGCCCCCCGCGGAGTTTGGGGGCCCTGGACGCTAGTCCGGCCTAAAAAATTGAGCCCAGTCTAGGAGGTTGCCAATGTAAGGACTACCAGCCAGGCGATTACTTCTTGCTAGAACATTAAAGCCTACCTCAGCTGTGCCGCCCCCAAAATCACAATCTTTGCAGCATCCTGACCATTCGATATCAATACAATATAAAAGTAATGCAAACATACCGCCCAATGACCCAGCTTCCCTGTAGGCGGCAGCAGACTCTGCCGCGTTCGTGCGCTCTCTCGGATCCATTCCGCTGCATAATGTATGTAAGCTCAGACTCCAAGTCTGGAGAGAACATGGCGAAAATTCTGCCACGCGAGGCCCAAGATTGGATCATGAATGCTCCCGCATACCAAGGTAGAACCACTCGATGAAGCAGACTGCGGCCTCGGACCAACTCTTCTGGCGCCAGGACAGTACTTGTCCGTGGTGGATGAAACCCTCTAAAGAGGGTATTGAGGGGTGTGTCGTCCTGATTCGGCTCCAGTCGTTCCCCCTCAATCCCGCTCAGTAGACCAAGTGTAAAGTACCTCATGGGCTCTGCTCCCGAGTACAAGTATCAAGTACAAATCCAAGTACAGGTTCCCGCCCAGTGTCCATTTCATGCGTCGTCCATCCGTCAATTAATCGGTACGAGGATAGAGAACATCCCGTTGTACATCAATTATTCTTCGTACCCTGTACTCCATTTATCATTTCTCGTGCAACCACTGCCGCTGTCTGATCTCACTTATACCTCCCAAATCCACCGCAAGTATCTACGAATGTATAAATACGTAGCTGTTGCCACTTCACCTCACCAACCAAGCCACTTTGTCCTGGACCACATTCTTGTCTGCGATCTCGAAGAAGCGCGATCCGATTTTCTCTAGCTTCTCTCGTCATCTCCAATAACTGTACCTACCATCTCACTCAAGACGCGCGATTTTACAGGCTATTGCCGATATCCCACTGAACAGATCGACCGACCTAGGTATCCTAGTTTTCGTCTTGCCAAACCCTGAAGGGAGGCACATCAGGAACGCGCGTGGCTTACTCTTTTATTTTATTATTTTGCTTCCCGAAGACTGGCACCACGGAGGTCGGAGATCAGGTTGAAAGGAAACCTTTAACAGGCGTAAAGGAATAGGATAGAAAAATTTCGAGCAATATCCGATCCGAATCACAAGCTTGCGACGCCCCGTCCCCCTCGACCCACATCTACCCCTCCCCTCACGAACGATCGACCTCATCCCCAGCTCGAAGAGGCCGACCGTGAGCCTTTGCCGTCGCAATGGATCCCACGAGATACCCACCAATCATGCACCCGCAGATGGGCGATACAAGCGCTGCATACTCGCAGGTTATGCAGCATCCGCAGATGTCTCAACAACCCCCTCATATACCGATGCAGATGCCCCCGGCGCCCCAACAAGTAGCGCAACAGCAGCTACCACCACAGCTCCCTCACCAGGTCAATCACGGCCATGTCACCCAACAGCAATACCCAACCCCCTTGTCGCAGTATCCGAGCTCTGAAAACATGCAAAGCAATGGGAACCAGGTCGCCGCTGCGCCAGCCTCCTCGATAATCCCCTCACCACGCCTTCCGCCGGGACAATCCCTTCTCCAGTCCATTTCCAAGGTCGATGAAGCGACGGGGAGGAAGTATACGTAGGTGACGAAACTCGAAGCTCGAGCTGTAACGTTGGCTAACCTTGCTTTGCTTATTTCAGGCTCGTCGTTGAACAGCAACCCAAACGAGCGCGTATGTGCGGTTTTGGCGACAAGGACCGACGACCCATTACTCCCCCTCCATGTGTTAGGTTGATAGTGACCGACCTCAGCGGCAAAGAAGTTGACGTCAAGTATGTTTTCATGACCTCCTTTCGAAGATTAGACAAATGGGCTGGGTATACTGACTGGATTCGCGCATCAGCTCCATTGACCACGGAATGTTTGTCCTCAATGTCGACCTATGGAACGAAGACGGCTCGCGCGAAGTAAACCTCGTTCGACACTCAAGCGGAACCCCTTCTATTTCTTCCACGACGCCGGCGTCGTATGGAAGCCTCACATCATCAACCCCCGCATTTGCGAATATTCTTCCGTCTCACCGCGACTCGTCCTACCCGCCGTCGGATATGGGTGCATACGGACAACCCATGATGTCTCAATATGGCATTCCCCCTGGGTACGGTCAGGCTCCGTCGCCTTATGGCCAGGCCCCGCAGCCAGGATATCCTCAGTGTAGGTCTCGCCCCCCCGCTCCTTCCTGAATCCTTAGCACATGTGCACGCAAACTTGCCTGTACTTGAAAGACCGTCCGACGTAGATGCCTAACTCTATCTATCTAGCACCGTATATGCCTCCAAATGCGTACTCCCCGGCGACCCAGTATTATCCGCAAGGTGACTTCCGGTCGAACATGGGTCCTGTACCTCAGCTGCCTTCGAATACTGCCATGGGTCACTACGGCGCAACATCTCCGGGTTACGGCGATCTTAGCCGGATGGGTCACAACCAGCCACAAGGGATGTTCACCCGCAACCTTATTGGGAGCTTGGCTGCCAGCGCATTCCGCCTAATAGACTCCAATGACAAAATCGGCATTTGGTTTGTACTCCAAGATCTCAGTGTCAGAACCGAGGGTCACTTCAGGTATGTTTTACTTCTCCGCCTTTCTTGGGCAAAGGCCACCGTGTCGAACGTTGGGCTGACTTGACCCTTTTCAGACTGAGGTTTTCATTCGTCAATGTTGGCCCGCCACCGAATGCCAATGGCAATGGTGACGGTCCGGTGGTTAACACTGGCAAGTCCCCGGTGCTTGCTTCGTGCTTTAGCGATGTCTTTACAGTTTTCTCGGCAAAGAAGTTCCCCGGTGTCTGTGAGAGTACACCGCTATCCAAGTGCTTCGCCCACCAAGGAATTAAGATCCCCATCAGGAAAGAAGCCAACAGCAGGGGCGGTGACGATGACGACGACTACTAGCGTGTACCTGCAACCTCTACCTATTTTCTTTTCTTCTTCTGCTTCTTCTTCCCTTTGCCTCTCTTTCATTTCCATTTGACCCCAGTTTCCCCCGTAGGCCACGAGGCTATACGGTCGTCATGATGTTTGATGTCTCTTCTTTTGGTACAAGCTTAGCTCTGTCTAGATGCTCCTCTCTTTCGTTGTTGAATCATGTCCTTTTCTCATTGTCAGGCTAGATTTCGCGGGCGGCGGAACTTTTTCTTGAATCCAAAACAGTCACCATTTTTCTGTTCTTTACTACTTTCCTCCTTTCCAGTTTCACAACGGCGAGATTAATCGTTTGGAAATCCTCTTGAAGAGGAAATGATATGAATCTTTTGGACCTTTCTCCTGGTTTGGGTTGCCTGGGCTGTTGGCAGTAGAGGAGCTGGCGAGTTTTTGCTTTTCAAAAGACCCTATACCCCTATTTGTTTACACCATCGCATGTTTCTACGAATTTTTTGATCCGAGTGCGGCGGTTGCGAGGCTACGGCGTCCTCAGGAGGAGCTAAGGCTGTTTTTCTCGGTAGACACATCATCGTTGTTGTTCTCTTTTGTGTTGCCCTTGCATATTGGGGTGGATTTTGCTCAGCGTTCTCTCTTCACTAGAAGCTAGTTTTACGAATTTCAGCGGTGCGGTGTGTAGTTACTGTCAGATGAGATGTCGTGCCAGAAGAGACGACCGGAGATAAGACTGCTAGAACATGGTTTAGAACCAGGTAGGAATGGGAAATGTTCTCTTCGTCCATCATGCATGAAATCTAAATGTCGTCTTCATTCGAGGTATATGTTGATCCAGACATCAGAACGGGGTCATCACTAATCTCCTGCTCCCAGGAAAAAGAGAGAGATAAAAGCCGGATCTAGGGTCAAGATTTACGCCGGGATCTGATCTTGGACGGCAGATCCTAGGCCCGTTGTCTGCTCTTATCCGCAACTTGGAAGGGCTTACACGGCTTTACCCGGTCCGGATGCGAAACATGGAAGGCCGGCAGGAACCAGATTCTGTAGGTTACTTTTAGAATTTCCTGGTAACGGTGTCGGGGAGCAGACTGCAGGACCCTGTTTCTTCTATTTCGATGGGAAGATGCCGAGAAGAATGCAACCTAGCCCGGTAGTTGGACGGTCCGAGATATGGGGGCGTCCATCGATGAAGTTAACCCGGCTGCTCCCCACCCGCATGAAGGGGGAATCCAAAAATTTGGGTCGGGTAAGACTTGAAGAAATCAGATGGCAAAAGTCATGCCCGTTGTTCAACGTTGGGGGCTTCTTCTGTTTATACGAGAATATTGATCTTGCGGCTTGATGTTGCAATGTTTTTAAGGAATCTAATTGCTTCAGCGAGGCAACAAGTCCTTCCACAAAATATTGAGGTTCTGTAGAGGGAAGTGGAAGATTAATCGCCACGCCTGGTTTGATACTATCATTCACTATCGATATTTTTCTTGATGATCAATACTGTTTGGAGAACAAATTAACAATACAGTCCTGTGTTACGCGGGTTCATAAACGCGAGATTTAGAGTTCGTCTCAAACTCCATCCCAATTGATGACGCTGTTTGACAGATTGAAGTTGTTGATAATCAGTTCAAAAGGAGCACCTGCCAGAGCGAGAGAGAGTCGTGCTGTCTTCAATCTTCGATCTTCCGGGTCTGGGTTTACAGCGGAGCGTGCAGATGAAGCTCGGCTGTATTAGTCACTAAAGACTTGGTCGGCGAATTGAGTTGTGCTGCCTAATTGTTCCAAGACCGGACCCCAGCTGCACTCCACCAACAACTTAGACGAACACTCCTCTGCTATTGACATAGATAGACTCACCTCTCCGCCACTACAAACATTTTCTAGGCGGGGGCACCTAGGACCCGTATACTCCGGCTTCGATGGCGTCAACTCCCCAAGTTGGACAGCGCCTCCCGTATGATGGCGTCGTCTGCACCGTTCGCTATGTCGGTGAGGTTGCGGGCACCTCGGGCACCTGGCTAGGTGTTGAATGGGATGACCCGACTCGAGGGAAGCACGACGGCAGCCATAAAGGCGTCAAATACTTTAAATGTAGCCAGCAAGCCTTCTCTTGTGCTGCATGTGGCCTTCCTTGCTGACAAGCTACTGCTCAGGTTTGTCAAAGTCGCCAACAGCCGCCTCCTTCGTCCGGCCCACGAGGCCCTCGGAGAAGCCCCAGAGCTTTCTCTCGGCGCTGCATGAGAAGTATGCATCCGAAGTGGATGAGAAGAATGCCCCCGTGGCATCAGCGCGCCTGGTTGAGATCTCGGGGAAAGTCGTCGAAGAAGTCGGCTTCGACAAGATTCGGAAACTGTTGGCTCGGGTGGAAGACCTCAAGATTGTCATTCTTGACAGCATGCGAATCGTATCGGCTGTAGGCGGAGGGGATGATGGGAGGTTTGGTACCATGACCGTGGCGGAGACGTGTCCCAAGATTGTTGAGCTGGACCTTAGCCACAATCTATTTGTGGACTTCGCACCTCTGGTTGATGTGTGCAGCCAGCTACCGGAGTTGAGAAGCCTAAGGTTGAAGTACGTCTCTATTCCTGCCACCTCATCCCGGTATTCCACGAGGCTTGTTTCACTAACAAACTTGTTCCTTTTCTCCCAACAGCCGCAATCGATTTCAGGAGGTCCTGAGCGACTGCTCTCTTGAGCACGCAGGCCCCGTTTTTTCCAAGGTCAAGGAGCTGGCTCTCGAGGAGACTCTTCTCGATTGGGATGAGATATGCCACATCGCCGCGAGATTCCAGTCCCTCGCCAGCTTCAACTGCGGAACAAATCAACTGGCCACCATCCCCACTCCTTTACCCGAGGCGCTCTCATCGACCCTTACTATTCTGAACTTCGAGTTTAACAACTTTAAAGCGCTCTCAGACGTCACCATGCTTTCCTCCCTCACATCATTACGCAATCTACACCTCAAAGGAAACAATATTTCTGCAATAACCTCCGATCCCTCCCTTCCCTTGCCCGTCTTCCCGTCCTCCATCCAATACGTAGACCTTTCTTACAACAAAATCCCGTCCTGGTCTTTCGTCGACGCCCTACAAACGATCTTCCCCGGCCTCACGGCTCTCAGGATCGCCCATAACCCTGTCTACGAAAACCCTGACCACACCACCCAGCAAGAATCTCGTGCCTCAACGAGCGAGGAGTCTCACATGATCACGATTGGCCGCCTTCGTCAACTCAAGGTTCTCAATTTCGTCACGATCAACGAAAACGACCGCGAAAACGCCGAGATGTTTTACCTGTCTCGCATTGCCAAACAGCTTGCCACCGTACCAGAGGATTCAGGCAGCGAGGTGCTTACAGAGCATCCACGGTATCAAGAGCTTTGCGAGCTATACGGTGATCCAGATATCATCCGACGGAAGGAAATGAACCCAGATTTCCTCGAAGCAAGGCTTGTGAACGTTACCTTTCGGCACGTCGATCCTCGGGGGAAGACGATTGGTTCGCTGCGGACTAAGCAGATTCCGAACTCGTTTGATGTTTATGCGCTGAAGGGCATGGCAGGGAGGCTATTTGGGCTGCCGCCGCTCAGGATTAAGCTCATCTGGGAGACGGGCGAATGGGACCCCGTTGCAGGATATGATGAGCATGAAGGGGATAGTAGCGACGAAGAGGAAGAGGTTGCCGAGGCGGAGATGGAATGGGCTGTGGGAAAGGGTGGAAGTGACGATGAAGCCCTAGACCGCGGGAAGAGTGCCGCCAGTGCGATGGTGGGTAGGTGGGTGAAGAGGGAGGTGGAGTTGATGGATAGTCCAAGAGCTCTAAGGTTCTGTGTGGACGGCCAAGAGGCGAAGATCCGTGTAGAGGCGAGATGATAGTTTGTATTCCGATGATTGGTATGAGGGATAGATTCTCGTTCTGAAGCATGGCAAGCAAAGCGGAACTGCAGTGTTTGTTGATCCGTTTATTACTTCTTACTCTCTTGGATATCTCAATCCTAGGGGTATGTATCCGTTCGTAAAATCAAGTCGCCATAGAGAATAATCGCGTCCAGCCCTAGGCACCATAACGCCCGATGTGCCAGCTTTCGTACGCTCTTCGAAACACGACACTAACAACGGTAAGTTACGAGAGAAGACGGCGTGAAGACAAGGTCACGGAAAGCTTCCGCTCTGAAAAGTGGTAGATTAAAATATCTGCTATGATGTCCGTGTCTCTGTATATTAAGACCGAAGGCACGGCGACGTATTGAGTCAATTGTCTCGAAGATTCGATTCTCTGCTGACCGAAGTCAATGCGAAGAGGCTGTGAAATTGCTACCGGCCGTACCACCAAGAAGATGAATGAACAAGACGTCTCGGGAAGCTTAAGCTTTCTTAACGCCATCAATGCACTTATCGCCGACACGACTACTTCGAAGGTACGCACGTACGAAATGAAAGGATCAATCGATCCAGGAGAACTCTACCATTGTAGCCAAGTCGGAGGATTTGTAATGCTTAATCCTGCAAAGTGTTAATTCCATCAAGGAATGGCACACTACTTCGTGCTATTACAATTGCAGCTTGAACCTTTGGTTCTGGACATGTCCTAAGTCCGAAGCCGCCGGGCCAAAGCCACAGCATCATCGTGGACACCCCCACTTCTAACCTTAACGCCGGAAGAGGCTCTACACTCCATTGACGTATCCATCAGTTTCTCCGCCGCGTGTACATCAACGCATTAAAGGAGCCGTATCGTCCTGCAGGGGATAGATATATCAAATCCGTAAGATATCGCGGAGTTTATGTTTTCCGGGCGAATCCATCCATCAACACCAACCTTTATGGTCTGGAATATCCGTGTTCTGTTGTAAAGCCCGAATAACTTCGCTAGATGGAAATCAGAGTTGTGTGATTGAGAGGAGAGAGGGGGTGGTCGGGATTGACTATAAATACAACGTCTCGCGCTTGCGATGTTCTCCAGACCAAACTGATCCAGCATCAATCATCATCCCAATTCCTATCAAACACAAACCGAAGAGTTGCGAACACTTCAGTGCCTCATTTACTAAACTACCCAACCTTGATTTACTACGAGCTGCCAAGAATGCCTCAGATCGCCGGACGAGAAGTTGGCCCCATCGGCTTCGGCCTCATGGGTAAGCCATTGACGAGCATCCTCTCAAGAGCCCCAATGACATCAAACTAATAAAGTAACCTTTAAAACAGGCTTCACCTGGAGACCGAATCCTTGTTCCCAAGAGCAGGCTTTCGCTGCCATGCGGGCTGCCATCAAGAACGGCGCCACGTTCTGGAACGGCGGCGAGTTCTACGGCACTCCCGAGTACAACAGCATGACCCTGCTCAACGCCTACTTCAAGAAGTACCCCGAGGATGCCTCCAAGGTTGTCATCAGCATCAAGGGAGGCGTGGTTCCCGGAACGCTCACCGTCGACGGGTCCCCCGAGAACACCCGGCGATCGGTCAACGACGTTCTCTGCCAGCTTAAAGGGTCCGTCAAGGTGGACATGTTCGAATTCGCCCGTCGGGACCGAAATGTGCCGCTTGATGTGACCTTTGGTGTTCTTGAGAATGAGTATGTCAAGACGGGCAAGATTGGTGGCATTTCGTTGTCCGAGGTCTCCGCGGAGACTATTCACGAGGCTGCCAAGATTACGAAGATTGTTGCCGTCGAGGTCGAGTTGAGTCTTTGGGCTACGGAGGCCTTGGAGAATGGTGTCGCGGAGGCATGCGCCAAGTACAACATCCCGCTCGTTGCTTACAGTCCTCTCGGACGCGGTGTACGTGTTACTCCTCTCCTTCCAAAACGCAAAACTCCATTCCTACCCCTTTCCCCTTCCCAAACCCACCTCACTAACGTCGATTCGACTTACTAGATTCTTACGGGCCAGATCAAGTCCATCGACGATATTCCCGAGGGAGACTTCCGCCGCTACTACCCTCGCTTCCAGCCCGATACATTTCCCATCAACCTAGAGCTCGTCAAGCAGATCGAAGCACTTGCCGCCAAGAAGAACTGCACACCATCCCAGCTGGCTATCGGTTGGTGCCTCGCCCTGTCGCGCCGGCCCAACATGCCCACCATCATCCCCATCCCCGGCGCAACGACCGAGGAGAGGGTCAACGAGAACTCTAGGCTTGTCAAGCTTACGGACGAGGAGATGGCCGAGATTGATGCCGTCCTGGCCAAGTTTGAGGTTGCTGGAGGCCGTTACCCCGATGGTGACCTTGTGCACACTTGAGGCGTCGGGAGAAATTGCTGGAGTGGGAGAGTTAGTAATCATTCCCTAGCTATGAGCCAAATTTCGCTTTGCAAATTTCAAAGTGTATTGCGAGAGAGTCAGATGCTTTGGGTCATCAGAAAAGGGCACCGTGAAGGGCCTGTTCAGGATTGCAGAATTCAAGCATAAACAAACATCATTTCTCATTTTGAATAGGGAAGAAATAGGAAATTCGAGTGAAACTTACCAATAACAGAAGCATTTTACGATTTGAGTGGGTGTACCTGTGAAGAGTTCCCAAGTTAGTCACTTGATGTCAAGAATCTACAGGTTTGAGTGCTGCAAGTTTGGCAGAATAATTTTTGTGAGCCGAAATGGACGAACTGGTAAGTACATGCTCGGGTCTCGGAGCAGTCTTGAGCCGTCCACGCACATGATGTGTAGGAGGAAGACATTAGAGTCGGCGCTAACTGTGATCGAAGTTAACTCCGTAGTCCAAGTCCACGCCTCGGAGTTTACATATGTCAAGCCCCTCCCTGCTGGCTTGGTGTCCCAATGCGATAACAAATAAATGCGCCTGATGCCATAATTTGGGCAGGAGGATAAGCTCAGTTATTAATTGAGAACTTGCGGGCCAAGATCAGGTGCTAGCTTCTAGCTTTCGACCCTGATTGTGTAACTCGTTCAATTGGCTTCCCATGTGGACTTTGTAAGTAGATTGATACAATACGATGGACCACTAGGCCAGTCCTCAACCGATCTTGAGCTAAATTGCAGCGTGTTCTTGAGCTTTGCCAGCGCATTTAGTTTTCCGTTCTCTGGCACTCTGCAACAATGGCAACCACTCGTGTAAGCACGTTGGATCAGATCAATTTGTCCCAGCAGCGGTAGCTCCTCAACTGGCAGCTGTCAAGTGCTAATTGAACCCGCGTCACGCAATCGCTCCTCCGTCGAACCCCGCCAAAAAGACGAATTGATGTCGGGATCCATTTCGAGAACCCCGCCATCGAGCGAGCGCGTTGCAGGATTTATTATCTCCCTGAGCAATAATATCTTTCTCTCTTCAACACGTAGGCCGACATTAGCCCAAGAAGCGCTTCAAACCTCATTAATTCCCCTACAGAGCTCCTTTCTTCTGTTCTAGTGTCTTGGGTTTTGCGATACCCGTGATCAAGACGGTTGTGCACCAACGTCATGGCTGAGACTGCATCCCAAGAACCTCAGAGCAATGACCAGCTCGTCAAGTCCGACAACCCAGACCATCCCGCGAACTTAATTCCTTCCCTTTGCGCCAAGTTTTGGACTCTAGGATGGGTTACCGGGACCGGCGGCGGTTGCTCCATTCGCGACGAGTAAGTTCGCCCTTAACTGACCTCCAGGTTTACAAGCTAATATTCCTCTCAGTGATCTCGTTTACATCGCTCCATCCGGCGTCCAAAAAGAACTAATGAAAGCATCCGATCTCTACGTCCTCTCCCTACGCCTCCAGAACCCCCCCAGCC
>SJVG01000940.1:0-14257 GCA_034774675.1 Scedosporium minutisporum
ATAGGAGGTCGGGGGTTAAGGGGCCTGGGGCTGGTGGGAATCGGAGCGTTCCGCTGAAGAGGCCGCCTCAGAGCTCTTCGGGCTGCTGTTGAGAGAAAGGAGGGAGTGGAAGAGGGCGGGACGCTGTCCGGCGGTTGTTGAGACATGATCGCCTTTTGATTTCGTTTTCTTGTCTATGTACGAATTGCGATGCCGCATATACTACCTCGCTATATTGACTATAATCGTTAATGACTTCGGCGCCAGTTTTGGAACAGCCGGAAGAGCGGAAAGGCTTGAAGCTCCCCATTAGTTTGCTTGTGCGCGAATACCACCATCGCTCCCCTCATGGCTGGTATTCCTATCTTGTTTGCTATTCTGGGATTCTCGTGTCCGCTGGATAGATATGGGTTACCCTGTCGGACTGTGACGAGGTTAAATGGTGATACTTCATGTTGTATGGCAACAGCAGAAGTATAATAAGAACCCGACCGAATCCCATGCCAAACGCCTCTAGCTCAGGGCCTGGGATTCGTTCGCAAGCATGCTGGGAGAAGTTCAATAATCGTAGCAGATGACATTCATCTTGCATTATGACTCGGAATTCTTCCCAAAATACCCCTGGCAGCGTCTTGTCTTTATATCCTTCACCTGCACCTTTTTCGCCACTTTTCTTCCTTTTCTCTTTTCCTCGAACGACTTTACTACATGCAATGACATGAAACTGAAGAAAGAGAGAAGGTTTACACGAAGAAGAGAGAAGAAAATCAAGGAGAAAATATCTTTTAAAACACAGGGAAAAAAGAACCCGTGGAAAAGTCCATGCCCTTCCCTATCCCGCGCCTGTATACCTAAACGTACAAATATGAGGGGGGAGGAGAGCGAGAGAGTCAAGGAGAGGAAAGAAGGATGAGGGAGAGAGAAAAGGTGTAGGTAGGTAGGAACAAACGACGTAAGAATAGAGCGTCCAGGTCCCAATCCAACTTTCCCAAAAGATCCGAGGACATATCAAGAGCCTCCAACTCTCATCAACTCATCCCATTAAAACACTGTCCATTTGTGTCTAAATGTGTCCATCTTCTTGGTGTAGAGCCAAGGATCTCAAACTAGGATCTAACTCCCTCCTCCATGCTCAGCAAATAAATCCCATTTAATCAGAGATTCGCCAGTTGTTGAACCACTTCATATACTTGTAGTTCCGGTTAGGACCGGTCATGCCCCAACAGATGGGGATAAAGTAGATGTAGAGTCCAATGGTCAGAGTGTAGAGGAAGCCGTAGATGGCGTATTGCAACGTCTTGTTCTTGTTGCGGGTGAACCAGTCGACGAGGAAGCCGAATGTCAAGACGGCAAAGTACAGCGCCGGGTAGTAATGGTGGACGTAAGTGACACGAGCCATGACGGCAGAGGGAAGATAGTGGAGGACCCAGCCAATAATGGGGTAGATACCCGCGTAGTGGATATGGTCAATATCCTTGAGGCTCAACTCCTTATATCCGCGCTGCCATCGGATCAAGTACCAAGCCACAACGAGTCCGAAGACGCCGAGACTGGCCGTCGAACCCCAGTAGACAAGAGGGTTGCCCAGCAGGAAGTACTTGACTACCTTGTCGTCCCAGCTGCACATCCTCAGACCGACGTTGAGAATGGGCCACTGCCACCATTTCGAGGCAAGATCGTCTTGCTTATCGGGGTCGGGAACAAGCGCATTGTTGGAAGTCATCATGGCAACGTTGAGGTGAATGAAATCGTGGAAGAATGGCGACTTGTATACACCAGGATCGCTGGGCGGAACTAAAGAAATTATAGAAGTCAGCAGTCAGGTAACTTGGGTAATGGCAGCTGTGCAAATGATACAAAGGCAGGCTCAGTTTTCTTTGATACTTACGCTTATCGTTCCAGTGAGCCTCAACATTCCAGTGAGTGTAGGAATCGCGGGGGTTGTTTTCCTTGGTGCAGGTGACTTCAATCTGCTTAAAACCCCACTGTGGCAGGTTGGTATTGCCAGCACGGAGATAGCAGCCAAGGACGGCATGCTTCAAGCGGAAGGCGGTGGTCAGAGTTCGAATTCGGCTACGGTCGCTGGAAGCTACATCACGAACGACCTCGATTTTCCAGTGGTCCTTAGCATCACCGACGGTAACGTTACCGTAGCAGGAGACTTCTCGGTCGGCCTTAGTAACGGGGGCGGCGACCTCGTGCGAATGAAGGTTGCGTCCGGTCTGGGTGTGGAGAAGACGAATGACATCACCGTCGCCAATGAATCGGAGTTCTTCGGCCTCAGCGTCATAGGGCTGATCGTTGCGGTTGGGGTAGAAGAACCAGTCATTGTTCGAGTCCTTGTGGTGGTAGCAGGTAACCTGCTGCTGACCAGAGCCGTCGGGGTAGGTCTGGATATGGGAGTGGAGAAGACCGCCACCATAGCCCATGTTCTTGATCGTGGCCCGCGAACCGTAGGCAATCTCGAGAGGACTGTTCTTTCCAACGTCGGTACCCTTAAGGTTGGCCTGGAAGAGAGAGCTCATCTGGGCGTCTCCGGGGCCGCTATGGTCGAGAATCGCAAAGTGGAGGTAGAACGAAACGAGGTAGACGATCAGAGGCACAATGATCAGGCCAACGACACGCGCGATAAGGTGGGCACCGAGGGTTGTCTGCAAAAGCATTGCACGTTAGATCTGTAAAAGTGAAAAAAAGAAGGAGAAAAAAAAGCCAAGCTCCATATCTGAGCCAGAGAAAGCGAGGGATACTCACGATGGGCATTCGGGTATCTCCAAACTTGTTCCAAAGATCCTCAGCGGTGTATAGGCCGACAAGCGCGGTGACGAAGAGGCCAACGAGCTTGACGCTGCACACACAGCCGATGCTGAGGCCAGTCATGAAAAGCCAAAAGAACCACTCCAGTGAGAAGCTGTTGCTTCGCTGATTATGGAACTTGGCCCAGCAGAGGACGGTTGCAAAGGTACCGCAGAGAAGCATCGAGTCGAGCAGGATGAATCGGCTGATGGTAGTGTACGAGTTCTCGCAAAGAACCATCAGGGTGATCAACCAGACCGTGGCACGCTTGAAATGGAGTTCTCGCGCAGTATAGTAGGCCATCGGGATGCAGATAATGCCAAAAAGAGCATTGAAGGCGCGCATAAACGCATAGTTGACATCTTCGGGGTATTTCTCTCCGGACTTGAATTCGAACGAACCGTTGTAACCAGCGAGGACGCCAGAAAGGCCGACCAGCATCTTACCGAGGGGAGGGTGGACATCGCTAGAGAGGAAAACACCAAGTTAGTTACACAGCCCCTGCTCTCGTGCCTAGTACTGAACGCAAAGTGTTGGGGATGCAGGCTCGTTTCAACGTACAAGTAGTATTCGTGCTTGATGTAGTGGCTTCCGAATTTACCGAAACTGAATGATGACGACGCTTGTTAGCATGCATCGCAGAGAAGATTGCAAGACTGGATTCGACGCACTGGGCCTCATCCCAAGTAACGATGTTGCTAATGCCAATCTTCCAAAGGCGAGTAAAAGCGGCAAGAGCGGTAAATAGAATGGGAGCGATCACGAACTCCCACTCATCAAGGGTCTGCAAGAAGGACGGTTGCTGTACACCAAAAATCAGTTGGGATGGGACTTAGCAAAGAGCTCTCCTGGAGGGTCGCAAACCTTTTTGGCAAGCTTCTTAGTCTCTTCAGGCTGGGGAGCAGCACCAGGTACTTGAGGACCAGGCACAGCTCTCCTCCTCAAGCCATCTCCAAGGTCAGTGCCGGAGGCGGCGACGGCCTTGTCCATAGACATGGCGGAATGTAAGGAGAAATAAATCAATCAGTCGTATATACTCGTCCGAATTAAAGTAGTATTGGTGGGAAGAAGGGTGATCTCGAAAGCTCCCAGCTGGGGATCGGCGAAGGAGTGGTCGAGAAAGGATGCGGGACTGGAGCTTGGGAGGAATAGGGACAGGACGAGCCGCAAGGGACTCAAAGAAATGTCGGGAAAAAAAGTAGAAGAGAAGGAAACGCGAGGACTACGCGGCGTCAACCAAATGAGGCATCAATAAGTTCCTTTTTCATCAATTAAGAAGAATAAAGAAAGAAAGAAAAGCCGACGCCTGGAAAAGATGAAGTTGGTAGAATGACGAGAGGACGTAAGTGCCATCCCTTGAGTGGATATCGAAGGAGGAAAGGGGATAACGTCGAGGCTGCTTCCTTCCCTCTTTCAGGGTTTGGCGATGGGGGGATTTTTTGGCATGTTCTAAGAATAAATATGCTAGAACATTGAAGGCTTGATCCAGCTCGTAAATGCGGGTACACTCGCGCTGTTCCAGTACATTGCTTAGCGCGCCAGTGTACTTTCCCCACGCAGTAAACTGTGTGAATCACAATGTATTGACAAGTACTGCGAAGTGGGAGATCAATTCAGATGTATTGGTACAGCTGCTACCCCGGGCTCTTCCACGGCTACTCTTGTCTCTGTACATTCCAGCTGCCCAAGCTCCACGACGCAACCCCTGGAATCGCTGGAATTGGAACCTGAGAGGCGCAACTTGATTCGATTAATACGACCTGGGCTGATTTTCCTAGAGTTCTGGGGAGAGTTAATGCCACCTATACCGTTTTGCCCGGTTCGATAGCTCCAGGCTGTGTTCCACCTCACCCAGCCGCAATTGAAACAATTCTTCTTTTTGGCGATTCATTTTGGATGCTGGCACTCAATTAATTCAGCTTCCCATCCTTCCCAGCCCCCTGATCGTCTCTGTTCCCGTCACCCAAATAAATGGAATTGAAGATTAACTCCAGGGCCTCGGGCCCGGTTCGTCGAAGGCGTTGAAAAGCTGTTGGATTAATACTTTAGCTCTCCGAAGTAAACTGCTAACGTTGTATTAATACGTACTCGTCATCCCCGCCAACCATTGATGAAAACAGCATCCCGCGAAAGGAGCTCACATTCTCTATTACTCGCAACTTAGCACTACTGCAAGACAAGCAGCAGCCTTTCCCTTTGCCGTCCACCGGGTCGATTTTGTGATAGGGACCGACATTACTGTGTCAGTTAGATACAGCCCGGTGTCTCGTGTTAGACCAAAATCAGGTTTTTAAGTCGCTGTTTTGTCTTACAAGCTCTCCCGCCTGTCTGTTGTCTGTGGCTGTCATGGCAGCTCGACTGGGACACAGACCACAGACCACATCAACTCCGCTTCACACAAACCTGTGAAGGAACTGATGCGTGGTCTCCAGAAGCATCAATTGATGGATGCCTGGCCGCTAGGAGCAGATCATTGACTGGGGCGGACCCTGTTGAGCAGGGAGATCCGCCCGAAGCCTTGCGTCTAGACCCATCAATTGGGAACAAGCCAGGCCTACCCGTTGGTCTCCTCAGCGAAGCTGATTAGTCACCTACAGGTAGTCTTTCCACTCTCCGATCCAGGACCGGATTCTGCACTGCTGCACTTTCTGCATCGGCATCAAATAAGTACTATGATCTCTGATGTACGGCCCATGCATACATACAAAGTACAAGGTATATGCGGACTTGCGAATTTCATACATGGAAGACCCAAGGGCAACAGGAGCACGAAATTTCCGATACTAGAACATGCAATCGTGGACTTCCCATTTGGACTGAGCCTGTCTCAGTCTCAGAGCCTGACAGTTGAGGGATAGACATTGTTATCAGCTATCAAATCCATCAACCACGGTTAATTGCATCAATTGATCACATGCCAGAACGTAAGGTTCTTCAGCTACTTCGTAAGAGGCAAGAGCACATCGAGACCCTCCCGCCCCGGCGATTTTGCCGATTCTGGTCTAATTGTCAAGTGGTGCACTGGTGCGGTCACACCGGAAGCCGCTAACTCAGGCTCACGCGCCCTGTTGCTCACCTTCGCTCCATGCTCACGTTGCAAGTCGTCCAATCATCTCCAACTTCCCCAACTCCCAATCCCAACTCCGTCCAATTGTACTTTTCCATCAATCTTCCCTCGGGTCTCGTCTTATGTCATCCTCCCCGGACCCTACGTACCTTCCCTTACTATTGCCATTGCCATCGTCGTCCCCAAGCTTTCTCCGGTCTTCATCTTGGTCCAGGGCAGCCACCACATTGGGCTTTGGATGATGCAATCAACCTCTGGACAACCCCGACCGACAGATTGAACTGCCAACGGATCATATTGTTGATCTTCATTCTGTTGTGATATCGTTCCTAGTCCCGCCGTGTGCTACTCATCACGAAACCTACAAACACTCCTCGCCCCCCTACCCTTCCCCCGCCCCCACTCTTTCTTCTCCTCTCGTGCTCACCTGCTTCGTTGTTTCCCCGTTCTTCGGGTCTTTGTCTCTTCGATCTAAACTACACTTTCCTTTCTCTCACACACCCAATACATTTGTATTCTCGCTGGCCCTTGCAAATGCTCCTCCTGCATGCCCATTTAACCCCTGCACCGTCCAAGCACCAAACTCCTAGGAGCATACCCGATGTCCTCTCTAGTGTCTGAGTTCATCATTAATCCCGTTCTCCGACAAGCCCGGCGACTTTCCGAGATATCGCGAGCCGCTCCGGAGCAGCCGGCGCGCGTAGACAACCATGCAACGACGACACCACCTCGCACAGGTGCGCCGCCGCGAGTTATCGACGGTCACGCCATCGTAGACTCTCCTCCCACTCCTCGCCCAGCAACTTCTTCGACGCAATCTACGAGCGTGGAGTCGCCGCAAACTGACGAGACGAGGCCGTGGGTGTACCCAGAGCCTCCGGTCACTCCCACTCGGGATCAAACGCCGGGAACTCCTACAGCTACAATGCCTGTGGCAGTCTCCGAGCCCCTCCCGGAGGATGATGGGATGGGCCGCCTCCGCCAGCGACTAATCACAATTCAGTCTATGGACATCCCCTCGGTTGAGAAAGCAAGGCTCATGCATGATGCCTTAATGGAGGGATATCGAAACTCGCAGCGCCAGGGCAAAGACGGGGAGTCTGTGCCACCGCCGCCTCCCATCCCTGCCGGAGAAGCCTGGGAGCAGTCTTTAGCCCTCAGTCCTCTCGACGCGCTCAAATTCTGGCAACACCCGCTGGGAGAAGTCTCACCATCCGAAAAGTTTATCCTTACCGCCGATGACGTGAAGCCCACCTATGCAGTAGTCGAGGGTCAGGTATCCACGACAATACTGGGATGTCAGCACTACCGACGAAATGTCAAGCCGCAATGCTCAACCTGCCACAAGTGGTATTCGTGCCGGTTCTGCCACGATGCGGCAGAAGACCATCCTCTCATTCGGAAGGATACGAAGAACATGCTGTGCATGCTGTGCGCCTGCCCCCAGCGCGCTTCAGACACCTGCATAAACTGCGGAGCGACGGCGGCGAGGTATTACTGCAACATTTGCAAATTCTGGGACGACCATCCGTTGAAGAACATCTACCACTGCAACGAGTGCGGTATTTGTAGACGGGGTATAGGTCTAGGGAAGGATTTCTTCCACTGCAAGGTACGTTCGTTCCCGCCAGATATCTGGTTCCCGGACATTACTTAGCTTTCATACCCCATATTCTCCTCGCCAAGCTAACTCATACTTGTCGATATCTAGACGTGTTGCGCCTGTATATCAATCGCCACCTTGGGGTCACATAAGTGCATAGAGCGGTCAACAGATTGCAACTGCCCCATTTGCGGCGAGTACATGTTTACCTCGCCGAAACCTCTTATTTTCATGCCCTGTGGTCACAGCATACACAAAAAATGTTACCAAGAGTATGGAAAGACGTCCTATAAATGCCCTATTTGCAACAAGGCCTTCCGAAATATGGAGTCCCAGTTCCGCAACCTCGATGCTGCCATCCAGAGCCAGCCGATGCCGCCGGAGTTTCAAGATACGAAAGCAACTGTGCTGTGCAACGACTGCTGCGCGAAGAGCACGACCAAGTATCACTGGCTCGGCCTGAAATGCATGATTTGCCACTCTTACAACACGGTCGAGCTGCAGATCCTAGGTGGAAATTCCCACCACCCTGCTCCAAATGCTCCCGATGCACGGGCAAGGCAAGACGTTGCAACCCCGGCACAGTCGCAGACACTGCTAGTGGCAGGTCAAGAAGGCAACGGCGAGTCATCTACGGAGCAAGCCACCGGGGCAATGGCAGTTAGGAGGCGATACTCGTCGCATGACCAAGAAATTAGGTATGCGATTGATCTGAGGCTCGCGCGGTCCTTGTCACCAGGCCACGGGATGGAAATCCCGATTGCAGCGGCCAGCGGCACGGCGGAGGATGACTTAGGCGACGACATGCTTGGGTTCTGGTCAAGAGATGGAGGCAATGGCGCCGCCTACAGCGACGACGACGATCCTGGCTCCTATTATGACGATAGTGATTCCCTTCCAGATCTCAACGAAGAGGAAGAGGACGGCGAAGATTCTGATGATGACATACTTCTTATTGGGCATAGGTAATCTCTGACTTTCATTGTCTTCTTTTCCGACTGGAAGCGGACATTGCTGGACTTGGTCAGCTATCACAAGGCGCAGGGATTATAGTGATATTGGGTTGAACGGTATATACATATGATCTTTTCTTTTTTTTCAACACATTGGCCAGGCAGCAAAGAGGGTCCTTTTTCTTGGGAGGTTCAGGGAGATATGACATGTTTACAAATTGGCATCGGCGTTAGATGGCTTCCTTTTCTTTCCTTTTTTTTTCCTTCACTTCTCGTCTCCTCTCATTCCCTCCGATAGAGTCGGCCGAGGCACTACCTTTAATGAGTCCTTGTCCTCATAGTATTTGCTATACATTGTTTTATCACATATCGTTAGGATTACACATTACAAATAGTCAATAGAGAATCATGGAAAGCAGTATATCTTGATCCATTTATGTATTCAGGGTATCGTTATTTCTCTGGGACCAGCCAAATAAGCCACGGCGTCCTCGCTCTTCTTGCTATTAAAGATGACCTGTCCTAGCCTCATCTAATCTTCGCATCGTAGGGTTAAGTCGGACGACCTGTTGCGATATCCTTCTGAACTTCCTGTGCCTCGAGTCGCAGCTCCTTAATCACAGTCTTACACGCAGTAGAAAAGTCAGTATGTATCCAAGATGATGCCGACCGCGAATGTGGGGGAAATAACGGCGGAGGCATTCGTAGCCTGTCCCTTACAGCGAGAGCCTCTGGGTTCACTCCATTCTCAATCATAGAAACGCATATCGATATTGTGCGAGCGTCAAGATGGCAATTCTATACACGCGGGAAAAAAAGAAGTCAGCTCATCTTCTCTAGGGAGACGTCGAACGGGAATGAACGGACGAGTATAGTAGAAATTTCGTGGAGGATGTCGACGGCCTGTTGGGCGGCGGCGCGTTTGTCGGCTATGGCTTTTTCGCTTTGAGGAGGCATTTCTTCGGGTGGGTTTGCGATGGGAGGATTGATTGATGTGTTCCCGGTGATGATGTTGAGGGAGGGTTGGATGAGTTGATTAATGAACTTGGTGGGTTGAGGTGAGTTTGGGTGGTGGGGTTAAGACGCGTCGCTGTTGCACAAGCGGTTTTGAGACTTCAATGTTGTTTAGCAGTGGACAATCGTATGAAGAAATAAATCACGCAGCTTTTTTTGGCGATGGGAGGATCGTAGATCAGAGAGCAACACCCGAGGAATATTTCACAATTACAATACAGAAAAAGGTTTGAACAAGAGCCAATGCAAAATATCATAAATCGTAACCAATCCCCTAAAACCAACCCTGTCTCAACGCAAGCGATCAATGATCCGCATCGATAGGCGCTGATCCCATCGACAACCACCATGGATTAAGGATCAAGAAATACGCCATACCCCATCTCATCCTTCTCTCACGCCCTCATAGCCTCGACAAACAACTCTCTCATCCCCTTCAACAAAGTCACCAACTCCCTCGTCTCATTCATCTTCTCCAACACCCTCTCCACCTTCTCCCGATCCAACTTCGGCCTACACTTCCCAACATCATAATCCCTCGACGCCGTCACAAGCTCAAACCACGCCTCATTCTCCCAATCCTTCTCATCAATATGCGTATACACAAACTTGAGGTGATCAGTGTGTCCCGCCCCTTCAATCTTAAGACACAGGTTCGACACCCAGAAATCGAGCTCGGGAACGTTGAAGCGCGCCTGTGCCTCGAGCTGCTGCGCGTGGGCACGCTGCGCCGCTAGTCGCGCGTCGATCTCGCGCTGCGTCGCGGCGATCTGGCCTTTGAGAGCGTCGCGCTTTTCGAAGTGCTTGTCGCGCTGGTCGGCGAGCGAGGCGATGGCCGATTGGATCTCGCGCGCTTCGGCGGTTTCTTTGGCGATTGTTTGTTGGTAAGTTGAGGTCTTGAGATCGAGGATTTCGATGTCTTTGCGCTTCATGCGCTCATCCTCTGTAGTGTGCCAAAATGTTAGAGCTCGAATAAAAAATGTAGATAAACACATTCGGTCGCTGTTCAACAGAATGAAGATTTTTCTCAAGCGTACCTTGTAGCTCGGCCATGTTCATGCGGAACTGGTTCCTCTCCTCCAAAACGCGCTTCCTTCCTTGCTCGATAAATGCGTCGAATTTGGCCGTAAATCTCGCCATCCTGTCGCGCAGGTCATCGAAGCCGAAGTTGATGCTGGGTAGCGTGTCGGCGATGGACTGGGTTGGGGCCATCATCATGGATTGCCTGTGGAGGCTGGAGGACAAGGAGGGCTCGAATGCGGAAGTCATGGTAGAGGCTATACTCGGGCAGCGGTCTTGAGAGTTTTAGTTGTCCAAAATACGGTGATTGCAACGACCCGATCGTAGAACTGTTCAGGATTCGACTCGATGAAATTTTCGATATAGTATGGAGGGGTGAGTAGATGCGAGTACTGTTTACTTGTCCAGCATGGGCAAAAAGTGATGATGCCCATTGTCGTTGTTGGGCCAACCACCCATCTCGAAGATGACTAAGAGTATCGTGACGTCGACCATTTTTACACCGATTTTGACCTGTCTCGGTGAGAAAGTTTCATTCACAATTTCACACACAAAAATCTGCGATGAGATTCATATGAAACTGAATTTATGCACCGGCCCCTTACGAAGTACACCGACATCTGTCGATACCCAAGCACGCGCAGTTGCTCGGCCATGATATTTAGAAATCCTCAATCTCCAACGACATGACCCTCATCCGAACTCAGTGCCAACAGCGTGAAGTCTACATGGCGCCTTCCAGTCCTAATGACTGACGAAATTCGATCCCCGCCGCCCTTTGGGCACACTGGTTCTTTGCTAGACTCACCATCCGACGGGGAAGACGATGGTATTGAGACCCCTGAGACGGGTCGAAAGCTCAGCGACAGTACGTGAACCGATGGGATCTATCAAATAGAACGAAACTGACTTTCAACAGCCCCAAAATTTCGTGTGGTCCGCAGCTACGAGGCAGTAGCCCCCTCGCCAAAGAGTTCTGATATTGGGGAGGTGAAGTTGAAATACGATGAAAGACGTATCCAGGAACGCTGGCTGAAAAATGCCTTCCCGGAGGCGGTGCTTGGAAATCCCGTCTATTCGGACCTGCTGAAAGAGGCGACGTATGATCTGACTCTCACCGGCGACATCCCGTCCTACAATCCGCAGATGGTGGCGGGCGAAATTACGGATATCAGCATTTCGTTACAGTCGATAGAGGCCGTGCCAGTTTTGGCCATGTCGACGGGAGAAGGCGGTCAGATTCTACGCATCCTCCGGCTAACGAACTCGCCCTGGACCTGGGAGCCAGAAGACGACATGACCCTCAATATGTGGGATTTGAAACCAGGAGACCAGGAGGACGAATCGTACTGGTGTAGGGACGCAACGCCTATTACCCACATCAAGTTCGCTCATCATGTAACTCGGACAGGCGTCCTACGCTGGTTGATTGTCCAAAAGGACACGTCGACGACGATTCTGAGTCCGAATTATCACGCGGTGCCTGTGGCATACAAAGATGTTGCTCTTGAAGAGCTACCTGCTTCTCGGGTTGATCCGAACCCCATCTTAGCTCTCTCCCTTGACCACACTAAAGGTCGTGCGCATACCGATGTCTCCTTCAACCCGCCCACGTCTAGCTCGCTACCTCAAATTGCAATTATCGACGACCGCGGCTACTGGAGCATCTGGAACATTAAGACCACCCCCGTTTCTAGTAGGCAAGAACCTAAAGCTACTCTATATAAACGTGGGTGTCCATCGTGGGACACTTTCCCTCTTCGCGCTGACTTTGGCCTACTCTGGTATCACCCGCCGCCGTTGGAGGAATGGGACTTCGCACAACAGTCGGAAAGTCACTTCACAGACAATATTGGAATAGATGGTATCGTTCCCGTGACTCGGTCTAACACGCTATTGATGTGGAACCGTACCACTATCCAACTTCTAGATACCAAGACCGGCATGGTCCTTTCGACTGTTCCGATCACGGCATGCTCACCGAGCCAAGAAAAAATCTTGAAAGTAGTACCGAATCCCTCGGACCCCAGTCAAGCTTTTGTTCTCACTACCACCTCTTTGATGTACCTCGATATTTGTCCATCAGGAGAAGTAGCTCGCGAGGTGGAGCCTGCAATTATACGGTCATTACATCATGAGCATCCCGATGACCGCACGCTTCAGCTATCCGCAACTTGTATGCCCACTCTCGGTGATGGCGGGAACGTTATGATTGCTATCTTTTCCAGCAGGACGCCGCGACTGAGCATCTTCTGGCTCTACGGAACACCCGATACATCTAGCCCGGGACAGTTTTCGTATCAACTGCAGCATCTCCGTGGAGAAGACAACACCGAGCTTGACGATCTTCGTACTCTCGCAGTGCTTCCTCTTGCCACTTCGAGAAAGAAAACACAAGTCGGCTCCGAGGGTGAATCTCTATTTGATGACTCCGAGGTCCAGTTCCATCAAGTGCTGTCTTTTGGAAGACGACAGAGCTTGGGTTACTGGGTCTGCGTGACTGTCAACGGCAGTTTAGATGAGATCCCTGCACCCATGACTCGGCCTGAGAAATGGCAGAAAACACAGCGAGCTAGCCGCGCAAAGAGAAGGGTGAGGTACGTGAATTACATGGGAGAAAAATTTGTGGTGCCCGATGCCATGGTAATGCCCGAGATATTCGTGCGGCCGGATGCAGAACTTGTGGGAGGCGTACTTGAGTTTGAACCGCTACCTGCCATTACTCGGAAGGCTATCATTAAGAGAGATATCCGCTCCGAGCTATTCCTGGAAGCTTACGGCTCTGAGATATGGGAGTGTGGACGGAAACTGCGCCTTCAGTCCCTCAGCGCCATCCGTCATGTCATCAGCTCGGCCACGGCTACAGGCGATGTCCCGACAAAATCTGTGCTGGAATACACCAATGAGCTTTGGGATCTCGAGGATGCCCACTCGCCGGCGGAGGACCCTGCTTATCTACAAAGCGATGCCGAGTGGATCGACGAACTCGGCAACTTAGTCCGATCCGGAATAGGTATTCTTACGCTCACTGACAACCATCCTAACCCTCCATGGCGAACCGACGACAATATTAAGGAAAAGTTGTTCGCCATGAAACGATGGATGGTTCAAAAGTGGCCGATCCCTCGGGGTGACGAGTTGCGCGAGGCTGCAAATATGCGACAAGAGGTCTTGGAGCACATTGCGCGGCTGGAGCTTCTCTCATACCACCTCATAGGCATGGACGAGTCGTACAAACCTCACCAAGCCCCAGACTCCTCTATCCCACCCTCTTCTGTAGCAGTTCCCAGCTCATCGCAGGACCTACCATCCGAATGGTCCCGCCCCATCTTCTCCCAGGAAGTAACGTCCCCAGGCTTCCCCTCCTCAAGCAAACGCCGAGAAAAGTCCTCCGCCTCCTCCCAGAGAGAAGAAAGTAGCGCCGCCATCCGCCGTCTCGCCCATCTCGCAGCCTCCATCGACCCGGACACCAAGCTCGCCAAAAAGCCCCAGCACTCCATCCTCTCCCGATGGGAAGAAGCGGGCCAAGAAGACTACATCCCCTTCATCCAAATGAGCGCCGCCGAGAGAGAAGGGCAACTCCGCAGGAAGCAGGAGAAGGCGGCCGAGAGGCGCCGCGCGAAGGAGGAAAAGTACAGCCGGCTCGTGGGACGGGGCGATGCCAGCCAGGTTCCGGCCTCGTCGCAGATGCTGCCGCCGTTGCTTGCGCAGACGCAGGTACCGCAGTCGTCGCAGGCAGCGCCGCCTGTTTTTAGCCAGGCTACGATTCCGTATCGGCCGAGGGAGGGGGAGGCGTCGAGTAGTCAGGTGGGTGGGCTGGGGTTGGGG
>SJVG01000941.1:0-14236 GCA_034774675.1 Scedosporium minutisporum
CGTCCCCGCAGCCCCCTACGTCGGCGGAGTCGAATGGGACGCCACCAACTACCTCGCCTCCCACCTCGATCTAATGAACGCCATCATCGCCTGCACGCCCACCGCCTCCGCCCGCAACGCCCTCCGCGCCGAGCTGCGCATCTCGGGCTGGGAGCGCTGCCTCGGCGGCAGCCTACGCCTCTGCAAGGAGAAGTTCTACGGCGCCGTGCATGACGGCCTCAGGACCTGGGTCGCGGCCGCTGCCGAGGACGGCTGGGACGTAAGGGACGTGCGCTACGGCCCGCCCGCCGAAACGCCGCGGAGCCCCGTCAAGGGGGCTGCCGGGGGTGGTGCTGGTGGTATCAAGAAGAAGATCGAACCGCCGCCGAAAATCGAGATGCCTAAGCTCGATTTTGGGCTTGACGCTGGCTCGGGCCGCGCGCCTGCTGCTGGTCGAGAGGGGGGTTTGTCGTGGCTGGACTAGGAGCAATCGAATTTTCTGGTTGCTGGGGAGTCTTGTTGAAAGAGGCGAGTCGAGGGCCTAGATAGGCAAGTTCCGTTTTTTTTTCTTTGATGCGTGGCGCCAACACTGGCATGAGAAGGAGTGCATTTGCATCATGGTTACACAGGACGGGCAAACGGTTTTTTTTTCTTTTTCACCTTTTTCCCTTTTGTTTCCCTTAATGAGAATGTCAACATCTAAAATGGAGTGATTGATGGGCTGAGAGGAGGACGACATGCATAACACCACAGATCAAGCCGGGAGACCATGCAACATCAACAACAGAGATGCATTTTGTTCCGGGGGAGGAGGGGAGTGAGACGAAGAGGAAAGGCAAATCAAGCATGTCGAAGCATGGCCTACAGTGACAAGTAAGTGTTTGGCTGCGCACATCGGCCAACATCTGCTTCTCTCTTCCTCGTTCTTCCCCCGTCCATTCTACAGACTGGAGAGTTTCGCATTTCCGTTTTCTTTCTCTCTTTTGTTTTTCTTAACATTGGTCTAGGCGTATGGTCATGGACTCTGGTCGTTTTGTCTTAAATTTCCTGTCACGTTTCTTTTTTCCTTTTTCTCTTTCTCTTTTGTCTTATTTCCGTTTCCCATTGTGCATCTTCATCTGTTTTTTTACTTCTTTTCGAGGGTTCTCCACTGTGCTTCGTCTACGTTTAGTTTCCCCTCCCCTCAAAGCATCAAATACATCCCCAGTTTCCGCACTTTCTGTTGAAGGAGTGGGACTCCCAAAGGCGGAAACAAGGGAATATGCGCGGAATCTAGGCAAGCCAAGAAGGAAGAGGGTGAGAGGAGGTCAAGAACGCGAGAAGGGGGGAGGACTGGGTGGCGGAAACCCCAACCTGCTTCCTACCCTGTCCCCTTCTCCTCTTCTCCAAGCTAAGCTGACACCCACCCCTCCCTTGATCTAGGTGGCGTTCACCAAACTGCTACCATTTTTGTCTTCTTTTTGGGGGTTAAATTATGAATAGTCTCATGCGTATGAAGATAGCATGTCTTAATGAATTGATGACGACACTGGAAAACTGAAGCAAAAAATTGAAGAGAAATCTGTCCCAGATGTGTTGGGAGGGGGAGGGATAAGCAAAAACCCTTCCCCTCCGACGACATGCATAGATTCAAACCTATCTGGTCTCTGATTCTGAGTCACGAAGGGTCGGTCTAGTGATCATGAACCAAGGCAGCCCAGACCCCGTGCAAGAGTCGATGGGGCAAAAGAAGAAGGGGGCAAGGTGGAGGCCCGGAGGAGTGCTGTTAGGGACTAGATACGTATGGTGGCGCCTCGGTAAGACCCTTGCTCTGTTCTCGCATCTCATTGTTCAGTTCGTACGGAGAGTGCTTCGAGATATGCCCTCGTGGATGCGTCGGTACCGAATCAACTCCAGAGTTTTGCCCATCCATGGCAACTGCCGATCACTCTCGTCCTAGAAACCTCGACGTAACCCCCACCCGCCGCGAAGACGTGCTTCCCGATGAGGGGCGCTCTGCAGTGCTAGCTAGAGCTTGCCACGGTGTGTCTTGAACGCTTCATGCACTGGCATGCCACTAGCAACGGCCTCCTTCACCCTATCGTCGGCAGCAGTGAGCTTGGGCAGCAGGTCGACGACATCGCCGACCTTGTCCTGTGGGATAACCACCACACCGTTGGCGGGGTCGCAGAATACAAGGTCACCAGGGTTGATAATAGTACCGTCTACCTCGAGAGGTACCTGTACAGCCCACGGAACACTCCCGGCCCCAGCTCCCACCGTCGACCGTCCTCTGGCCCATATCTGTAAACTCTCTTTAGTGATGAGGAGGGAGGTGAAGCTTGCGGGGGGTGCCACACGAGTCTGGGCATGCGACTTTCATGATCCCAAATAGGGCTTCAGCAGAGGCAGAGGTGGCAACCTACCGGCAAACCAGTACTCCTTAGCTCATCGAGATCTCTAATCCTTCCAATGGTCACAATGCCCTTTGCGCCACGCACTTTCATGCGAAGCGCCATGATGCCGCCGCATACAGCATTCCTCTGGCCATCGGGCTGCTTCAGGATCACAATCGTACCAGGTTCGGTAATGTCAGACCAGTTGGTATCAGAAGGAACGTTCTTGGGCGGGTTTTCCAACGTTACGCCCTTGGGAGCAAACAGCACAGTCGACGCCAGAGCAATAGTTACGGGGGCGTCGGTCGCCTCTGGTTGGCTGTAGGGATCGACGTCGGCGAGAAACCCGGCACCGGGCACCTTCAGGCGAAGCAGCGCATCCGAAATGTCACAGGCTGTATACTGCCTAAGGATGCTCACCGAGTCCTGCGAGGCTTCGGCTGTCTTGGTATGCGCCATTGTGAATAAGGATGACCAACAGAAATTGGGGGTGTGTGGAAACCAAAAGGGAGGAGCCCTAGTGTATGAAGTAATGCCAGGGGCCTTTTGAGAGAGCCGTGGAGGGGTTAAGAACGGATGAAGGGAGCAAATAGCAGTCGTGCGGGTCCCCACTGCGGGAGCTACCGGTGCCTTGGTGAAGGAGCGTGTTCGGTCACACAAGGGCCATCGGTAATAGTCGTCAACCTGCCAGAAGCGACCGAGTTGGGTGGGATGCTAGCTTGTGTGCGTGATACAGTGTAGTAAGCTGCACTAATACACTATCCCGATGGTTCATATTTCGGTCCAATGTTGGCTCGGTGGCAGTACCGATGCGCAATGTTCGCATTACCCGAGGTTCAGCACAAACGTTATCGGGCCATGTGTCAACGTGGGTGCCGGTCTCAAGCTTCTGCTCGGCAACACTTGTGGTGAAGCGTGTCGTTAGCAACCATGGTGCGCTGGAACGCACTGGCCAATCGGTCAAACATTGCCGAAAATCGGAGTCGCCAGCGACGAAGGGCGAACTTCGAAGTATTGGTTGTAAGCAGCGACTAAATTGATGGTGAATGAATGGCTTCGGAAGAGACAAAGTTGGAGCCGCAGCTTTTCTTTGTCAGTTGCGTGGAGCTATTCCACTTCGGGCATGAGGTATTGTCCGCTGGAATGGTGGGCTGCAGACTTGGACTGTGCCGACCAGGTTGAACATCTTTTCTCCAAGGGTTGCGCCGCTTAGCGGTACATGTAATAGTGATGTACTATTAGATACGCCAAGACGTCAAGCAAGGACAAAGAACCAGGGTCCTATGGAGATGACGCCGGTGTACGAAGTAGTGAAAGTGGGATGAAGAAGGCGTCCGAATTGGTGGGTGATCAAGGCGGGCGACTGGTTGCTGACCGGCTTGGAACCCTCTACATCGCCCCCGAGAGCTAGACCATATAAAATTGTCCGAATTTGCGGAGATTAATATCAATTCCCAGTCTGTGATACAATGCAGTTTATAAATATGATTTGAAGAGGGTTGCGAGCCGCTATGGCACGGGGGTTGCACAGGATACGATGCCACCATGGTCATTGGGTGAAGCTACGCTACTGACTGATCAATAAAAGCGGTTCCAATGTTCCTGCCATTGTCTCTTGCCGCTTGTTAGGTCCCGGGCTAGTCGGGGACGAGGGATGGCAGGAACGACAGAGCCAATGACCAATGAGTAAGGCGCACTTGCAAATTGAATTGCGCATTAGTCTCGTGTATTATCTCATGGTGCAAGCAAGACTTGCCCCATGCACTGGAAGGAGGACCAAGTGCGAACCCAGAGGACGGAGAGAGCCTTCCTTCTCTGGTTTTTCTGTGCAGTACATTCATCTCTACTTACACATTGCAATTTTACATGGGGGTTGGAGGGGTGAACGTAACTCGTGTCCCAGAATGGGGTATGACGCTGGATACCTGAGTACAGAACCTTGCCGAGCTGTACCCCAGTACCGCCTGATGTTATGAGAGCCATCTTCCCTGTATGACGAGAATGAGGATGGGTGGAGGCGGGGGTAACGGAGGAACAACATGACAGAGATAGGGTAAGGCAAGAACCTTCAAAACCACATTCCGTGTAGGGCAGGAACCTCACCCATGTTTATAGGAATGCGTCATGAACGCCGGTGATAAGCCGAGTCGAGACCACTGCCTGACATCACTGCCTTTGAAGTAAGTCGGAGGCAGCTGGGACCTACATATGCGGTGGATGTTGAGGAAATGGGGTTCGGAACCATTGTCTGACCAAGCAAAGAAGCAAAAAAGGCAGTCGATGTCAAGCTTACACGTATGATTGAGGTGGGTCTCACTGAGTTGGGGACGGGATGCATGGTTTACGAAGTATAGGGCATACCGTCATTTATATTACCATTTCTCCGACGTTTGATGGAGCGACCCGGCCGTAAGGGGATCTGGGCAGCGAAGGATAAGGACGCGACCGAGCCCGTCTGTTCGTAGGCATGTCCGGATTGGTTCGAGGACATCGGGATATACCCGCTGACTTGGCTCGGGTTCACACTATATTATGTATGTCCCGTACAGTAGTGTACGCTAGCTCATGGAACTCGCATGTGCAGCGAGGACCATCACTCCTCTCTCTCCTACGATTATGTTGTAAGTGGCTTCTGGATGCAAGCTCGACGATCCCGGGCCCAATCCCTGACCGGTGAGAAACGGCTGTTCCCTGTTTCAAGTCGCCGGGGGAGAAAACTAGGGTAAAGTACCTGATATAAACGAACCTTTCGGGCAAGTCGGGTGTGATGGTTTGAAGGCGGTCAAGACTAGCGTCGCCCACAATAACACCTTCCATGGCAAGGTGTGGTGAGATTTACCCAGTGATACTTGCCGAAGCCCTTGTTCCTTATCCCTGTCACGAATAGGAGGAATCAGAATATGGGTATTACCATATAACTTGACCGAGCCGTGACCTTCAACCGCTAGAGTTGCAAGGCCAACGGGCTGCAAAGGAAAAGCGTGCTAGAATTATTGAAAAATATCTTGGGACCTTCCTCTGCCATCTGAGTGTTCGTGGCCAGCAAGTTGTTTTGTTCGGGCTGAAGTCGCGGAGTATCATCGAGAGGCCCGAGTAGTACGTCTTGGCAGAGTCACTCAATGCATCCTATACTGTACCTATTGTGCGTTTACACCGAAGGCTGAGGGTAATATATATTGAATCGAAGGCAGGCAAAGCCTTTCCGCCGCCCCAGGGATCACCTCTGTCTTGTTTGCTCGCGTGTCACTGGGCTGGCCCCACACCGCCCTTCACCAAGCAAATGCTTCTTTCAGAGCATGGGGTGGTTCCAAGTCAAGTCTTCCGAAGAAATATACACTTACATGCAAAGGTGGAAGTATTTAGCGAGAGCCACATCAGAGGCGTGCCCGTTATCCTCAAGAAGGGGATCCGATATCCCACCTTGTTCTCCGCTTTGCTGGCTGCAACCCTAGGGACACATGATGATACCGATGATGCAGGACCGTCCAGTTGATGACCTGGAGAAGATCGAAGCCGTTTCGAGGAGGGGTAGTGTTATCGAAGTGTGGGATGAAAGGAGGTTTTGACTCCCTCCCACGCTGGGCGATGATCCTGACCGCGGCAGGCATACGCATTGACCAACACTTTCATTCACGTTGATTCGCGCTTTGGTTACCAGTGGCACGGGTTGGTGAAAGCGGAGCGCGTTGGCATGAAAATACCAGAGTCCCGTGCAGCAATGTTGCTCCTCGTGGTTTACGGACCAGGGATTGGCATGGGAACCCTGATGAAGCTCGGTCCTTAAGGTGGGGGAAGATGGGTGGACAGAGCTTCAAACTTGGCCTTGCCACGATGGTCGGCTTATGCGGGCCCGACCGCCTCGGTCAACTGGCTCGTCAGGATGGGGGAACGGGACAGGCTTGGGGTCGGGGCCGCGGTCGAGGGGCCAAATGACTCGAGGCCACACCTGGCGTTCATTTATGCTCGGGGCCTTGCTTGGGGGGAGGTGTAAATGACCATCTTTCTACAAGAAACAAGACGGTACTCTCAAAGAAGTTGCTTCTTGGTACGCTAATATTCTACGGAGCCCTGCCCAATGAGAGTTTAAATCCGTTAGCGCTCGGAATTAAGTCCATGGTGACCACCTCCTCTGGAAGCAGATCTGCCCGTATCTGATCGCCGACAAAAAGCACCTATGAGGGGCAAAAAGTGCCCATTCTTTCCGGAGGAGCGACATGTAGTGGAGTAGATCACCTCGCATCAGGGCTATCAAGGGATCTCTGCAAAGGCCAAGAGCGGTGGATGAGAAGCTAGAACAATAGCATGTAGGTAGAGAGATATGATATGATGTAGCGAAGCACCAGAATGATGGAGGAAACATAACTGAGTCTTCTGGGAGACGCTCCGGAGGGAATTCACACTCGGTTGCGACTCCTTGGCTACAAAGGCTCTCCTACCCATGCCTCCGAGAAGGGAAGTGAGTCAAAGGGTACAGAAAACTGGGGACACAGCAGCTCCTTCGTCCCTAGTTAGACTGGCTGCCAAAAAAAAAAAAAAAAAAAAAAAAAAAAAAAAAAAAAAAAAAAAAAAAAAAAAAAAAAAAAAAAAAAAAGAGGTGACATCAAATGTTGCATCGTCTGGCTATCGATCCGACACCTGTGGCTAAACCATATTCATCATTCTATTTCTCCTTCCTCTCTTCTGCGCAGCCCAAGGTTGTTGACTTCGACGTTGGCCGGTCTAGACCTGCTGTGCCATTGGATACCATTACAGAGGTACACCTCACTTAGCTTGCAATCACATGTGCCGCCCCAAACAACTTGGGAAGCTGCAGTGCCCCTCGTCAGCATTTTGATAGATCAATTTATAGACGAAGTACGCGTAAGTGAGGTACCGAATGTAGTACAAATCCCGTGTTGTGATGAATTGGAAGGTATGAGTGGAATCGAGCAATGAAGTCGTGACTGCCTGTTGCTAGCTAGCGGCCTTGGCTTGGCCTGGTGTTTGGATTACATACTTCGTACTTCGTACACTACTGCCACCAGGCATTCTCATTGCTCCAGCCAGCAGTTTCGACCAAGACACTACCGACACACCAAGACACTACACCACACGTAATGCGCGTTGCCCCCAATTTTCCCTTTTTAAGCTGGGCCAATTCGTAAGGAAAATCGCTACCTTCAACCGCATTTCTAACACCCTCCCCCAAATCTCACCTCACCCTTTCCCCCAAATCTGTCCAAGCCAGCACCAACCTTGCCCACCCTTTTCCCACCTCGAGTCTCGTCCGGTCCTTCTGGCCTCCCTGGAGATATTGACCAACGTGAACACATCAGACCAATCCCCTTCCCCACTTTCCTCGCAGCCCAGCTTGGAGTGTCGACTCTACGCTTCACGATACTTACTGCCTCTCGGCTCTAGTTACACTAGTTGCTGGAGTTCCCGTAATCCGCTGTACAGTGTACTTTCTCTAGCCGCAACCAGGGCCGAAAGATACCAGACACCTTTTGGGTCAAGGCCTCGTTTCTATTGCCCACTTTCTAAGCCACGCCCACACACCCCCTTCCTTTCCTTTGGGTTTCTTCGCTCCCTTTGAGGAAGCCACTCTCTTGGTCCATACATTGTATTCGTGCAGATACTGGGCTGCTTGACAGACGCCTCAAACACCTCACACACAAAGACGCCTAGCTCATCCACGTTCCCTTGTTCGTTCTTCTGCCTCCGTCCCTCGCTTTTCGACTCACTCACCACATTCCCCGTCGTCCACTCCGCATGCTCGCCTACTGCGGACCGAGCAGGTAGCTAAACATCCCAGCAGCCTTTTCCGACAGAAGCGCTCCTCCTGCTGTCTTTCCGTCCTGGACAACCCGGGTTCTTGACCCCACCCCACACCAAGACTTACCAGATCTCCCAAAAGCTCTGCAGGTCGTGCCGCGAAGGGCAAAGACTTGGTGGCTTTTGGAAAGCAAAAATAAAAAATAAATAAAAAAGAGGCTAGGTTCTATAATCGCCATTCAGCGCTTACCGGCCTTCGAAAATGTCGATAAAGTAAGTTAGATCCATTCTTTCTCTCTTCCTCTCCCAATCTCTTTCACTCAAGCCTCTCTGCAATCTTCATCCCTGATCGTTCCCCTCCCACACGGCCATCTATTAGCTTCCCTCTCCCCATTCCTACTTCAAGCATCATATTTGCCTTTCCCTTCGCTTGTGTCCCGCTGCTGTGTACCTCTCTTTTGTTCTTCTTGCCCTGCTAGCCCCCCCCCCTTATGTTACGCTATCTGTGTGACAGACGTGCACTTATTCTGTACCAAACCCTTCTCGGTCTCTAGTAGTCTTCAGACTCTCCCTTTCATTCCTAGCCTTACGGACAACCTTCCTCCCTTCCCTTAGTCATGACGGACCAGTATCTCCAGGAGCAACACACATATGCTATTGCCCGGAATGCCCATTCAGATGTTGCGTCCGTGAACCCTGAACCTGATGAGAGGACCAGTTGGGTGATGCTATCGCGAACTGGGGAGATCGTCAGACTGCCCCATGAGCACATACTACATACTACGGGCTCCAGGGTGAGCATCGACCTTTCAGTCCCGAAATCCCTTCAATCGCGGACACCGACACCATTTTCTTTGAAAAGCGACAACGGGACGGCCTACATAACGAACCAAAGGGTAAGATGATACTAGTTCCATGATGCCACATATTACGTGTGTTCGCATCGACAGCGTTCCGTCGAGATCCGTTTCTAAGCTTTGTGTACACTGGATAGATAATCTATTTACCTTCCAAGCCTGCGGAAGAGTTCAAGTCCTTTGCCGCACCAGTACTGAACTTTGAGGATTCTCACATCTCATCCCCGTGGTTTGGATCCTGGTATTGGTTCGCCGTCGTCACGCCGGTTTCTCAAGGGGGCATCCCGCCGGACATTGTGCGGGTTGAGGTGAAGTTAACGTTCAAGGACGGTGGGCACAATGAGTTCAGGGATAAGTTTGAAGAGTTGAAGGAGAGGCTTAACCACGTCAGGGACATCGAGAGGGAAACGGGCCAGAGAATCAGAATACCCGACGAGCCTTTGCCAGCGTACGAGGCACCACTCAACGCACCTAGCTCCTCTACGAGTCGCCTTGCCCCGCAAGCAGCTCCAGTCCGATCCGACAGCTCTGCGAGTAGAGGCCGTGCGCCGGATGAGCCACCGCCGGGTTATGAGGAAGCTCAAGCGCAAACCATCAGTATGAGGCTCGAAGATCACATTCGGGATGCTGTGGAGAGAGGTAGTGATGACTAGACGGCGGGCCCTGAATGCTGAACGAACACACGACATTTTTTGAAATGAGAGAAGCTGGGATGGAATCCATTGAACGTCATGATACCACGATTACTTAAGTCTAAAGGGTATTGGGCGCTGGGTTTATTGCATTTGTCCGCGCTACCGGAGTCATTTCCCCCCCACCCCCTCATCATATCGCGCAAGAAGTGGTTAAGTGAACGATGTCAATCTATCGATGCTCGGCGAGGGCACTGTCCAAGGTTCTTCCCCAGAGGTGGTTGTTGGGCTAGCCTGGAGTGGCTGCAGCTAGGCGAAACCTTTGGTATCTGATGCGGTGCGGTCCCCGCCAACGTGCCTCGGTACTAGTGAAGGGATGCGATACAGAGACTTATTAGAGATGAAGATAACGCTCCCATGGAACTGGACCTCGAGATGCAACCGGCACCCTTGGGCTTTTAGTGATCTCGCATCCGTGTGAGCTTGGCAAAGATACGAAGAAACAGGTCCGACGAAAGAAGGTAGGGTGCTCCATTCGTGGTAGTAGTCGCCGGAGTTCAATAAATATATAAACAGAGAATAACTTTGCAAATGGCAATACGGCAAATCCTCGAGAAGCTCCGCTCACTCTCTGTTGTGGGATGATGTCGTTGTTCCAAGACCATGTGAACACCCCTGAAGTACATCATTTTGTACCTGTAGAAATTCAGCGCACTGGTCCCATTTTGGGAGGAGGCTAAGAAGCCTGTAGCTTAATGCCAAGAGAATACACGTGACCTAAAACCAAGCATTAACCAATCATAACAAGTCAATTTCCTAGCCAGATTTTCGCCTGAGGATAGCAACCGAGCTCTTCCGAACTGGCTCACACGTCCTAAATTTTCCCTTGAGGGCCCCCTTCGGAATAGAGTCGAATATCACCTCATCTGGACCGAACAAATTGCCAACCGTCCACACCCACACCCGTCCTTTCGTTCCTCCCGCCTTTTCCGCTTTTTGCCAATCAGCTTTTGGGAAAGCACGCCTTCTTCCCCTTCGCGCCGAGTTAAATCAATCGAATCGCCATGGGTATTTGGGATACTATCACGGAGCTCGTCGACGCGGCGATGCCGTGGAGCGAGGCTGAGGCCGAGGCCCCTGCTGAGCCCCAGACTCAGGTGAGGGCTGTTCTTTAGGAGTCTCTGAAGGATGGGTGAGGGAATATAATGGGCCAATTCGGCCAATTGAGTCGTCAATTGGCCTTCGTGGACAAACCCTCGGTCTTCGGGTTCCTGTGGGGGGATTGCCTTTTTGCGGGAATATGGTATCCGGATATGCGTGTAGAACTTTCGGTGTACTAACGTACTTCCGTTTCACACTTATAGGACGAGCCCGTCGAGGATACCAAGGTAGAGGAGGAGGAAGAGGAGGAAGAGGAAGAAGAAGAGGAGGAGGAGGAGGAGGAGCCTGTCGACCCCAAGGAGGAGCTTGAGAACGGTGCGTCACATTATCCATTATACCAACGATTGCTACGATCCGAGTCCGCCCTACAACGAACGCGCAAGTGATGGTGTCAATGGTTCACCCGAAGGAACCTCCCTCGAAACACGATGAATGCGCCATATAGGCCTGGAGTCATCGGATCTTGCGGACGATGAGCCGCTACGTACACCATTGGACCATGCCGGCTAACGGAAGCTTTCACAGAGTGCAAAGAGTCTGCTGCTTGCGCGCCCGCCAAGCACCACTTCGACGAGTGCGTCGAGCGAGTCACTGCCGCTATCGATGCTGACGGCCAGGCCAACGAGGACTGTGTTGAGGAGTGTAGGTTACGAGACCCTGACCCCCGAGATTTATTCCGCAGGGAAGAAAGGGAGGAACGAAGACGTCCCCCACCTCCTTACCACCTTACGACAAGAATGTGGCTTGTTGAATTTTCGACAGAATATATCACTTTCGTGTCTGGGACTGACATTCAACGTCACTTAGTCTTCCACCTCGCCCACTGCGCCAGCGAGTGTGCGGCCCCCAAGCTCTGGGCCAAGCTCAAGTAAACGAATCTGCATCGCCGATTACGTATATTCGATGGGTTCTACGCGAGTTCGATCCGGCCTCCCCTCCTATACGGCGGGATTCTGCTCCGCGCCATCGAACTCAGTGGGGGGGATTAGTAGCTCAAAACGACCAAAGTTGGAGGGCGTTTACCAAACCGGCGAGGGCTGAGAAACGAAAAGACGGCCGCTACTTTGGATTGCCGTTGGTATGGTCCGTTTTCTTTTATATGATATGGTGTATAGACCTGGTGGGGGGAGAGTGTGCGGCAATGTAGTTTTGGTCATGTATCATAAGAACCTGATTCGACAACAATAGATTTCACTCCATTGCATTTTGTTTTAAGGGCGGTTAAAGAGCAGTGTGTCTTGAGCGAGAGCGAGCCGATTCAATGAGAGGTCAGGCTGTGGAGTTCATGGACTGGGACCACCAGGTTTCTTTCTCAAGCTATCGACCAGTCAAAGACGTGACTTTGCTTCGTGGGAGTAGACAGCCAATAGGGCGGAGCATCTCTTGGGAATTGATTTTCTCAGATCGAGGAGCTGGGTGTGGTGGTGATATTGGAGAACCAGGGGGACATGGATAAGGTTGGAAGCAAGGGAGAGTTTCCGCGTTTTGTGTTGGCTGAAAGAGATGTATGGGTTCCCTGGTCTGGCCCTGGGGCTGAACAGCTTTTTTAATTATTGTAACGTTAGACTCTCTCGTTGTTTGACCCTGGTGGAGTCCTCTTGATAGATTCACGCTGCCTTTTCTTACGAATTCTTTTCGCTTGTCATCGAGGAGGAACAGCTTGAAACAAGCAATTCTCAAGAGCGGGACAACACCAGCTGCATCATCACGAGCATCAATCGCAAGTAATAGATGCCTCGGCATCTTCTCCGCATCTCCTCTCCCTGCACACACGGACGCCATCCATATCCAGAGTTGTAAACGAAACTGCAACACACCCTCTTCCCTCACACCTACTTGTCTAGGAAATGATCAATCCCCCTCCTCCCATCTCAGATTTTGGGGAGAATGCCCGTGGGAAGGAAAGCGGGATTAAAAAGATCGCCCTGGGGTAGCACAGCAGGGATTCAATTGCTTCCGAGAGTCTTCATATCGGTGCCGTGTTACGTTTTGTGCAGGGTGTATGGCCGGCTGGATGTTTGATGATTTTACCTGGATGTTGTGCAGCTGTTCGTGCAGTATATTGAAATCGGCGATCGAGGTAAATCGATTCAATTGATGTTTCGTATGTCTTGATATTTCATGGTAAAATCCGAGCAAGTAGCGCCCAGCATCATCAACTATCTCCATAACTAGTGAATGTGTGTGCCGCCAGGTCATAGACCAGAGCTGCACTAGCCCAGACCTCCCAAGCTGGGTTGTCGAAATTGAACGCCGGCACAAGCCCCCCTTCCCTTCCCGATTCCTCCATTCGCAGGGCTCAAACTAACTTCATTTTGTCTCACAGTGACATTTCCTTTTCCTCCCTCTCCCCCCCGCCGCGCCTCCCCGGTCAAGCCAACTTGCAAGAAGCAACGCTAACTGGGCGCACACTCTTTCATGACCCCCCTGCTGGGGTGGGATCAAACCACCACACCTGTGACCACCCCCAAGATAACCAAGATCTGGGCGGGTGACTCGTGATTTTGTCGGTCGCTGCTCTCGATATGCAGCTGTTTCTGGTTCACCTCATTTCCAATCTTTCCTTGGGGGACCCAGGCCCAGCTAGCTTGCAAATTCTCCCTCTTCCTCGAGCACACCCCCTTGCATCGACCATTGGGGTTACTCTCGTAGTGGATTCTTTTCTGCGGGAAGATTCTCTTGTGAGGCGGAGAGAGTGGGAATCATTGATGTTTGAAACGATATCTCCCATTTCTTTTCCGTGTTTCTCCCTCTTTCTCTGTTCATTGATTGTTCCTCGCGGTCTAGCGCATCACCTCTTGGCCCAAGTGATTTTATGTGAAAGGCAAAAAATCGTCGGCTCCCATCCTGACCTATCGACTCGACTCGAACGACGACTCGCGTATTCCGCGTAGAAGACGACACATGCGCCGACTAGAGCTCGAAATCACACCTCCTTATAAACCATAACCTCTCATATACCTTCGCCGGCGAATATACAACCGCTACAAATATATCATGACCCGACCATCGGACTCTATAGAAGGGAACCCCGTGCTGGGCGTGACACCGACCTCGACCGCCGACACCGAACCCGCAGACAAGAAGATGGGCGGCGAAGAACACGAACTCTCCGGCCGCAACGGCGCGACGATACAAATGACTGAGGAGGGTGTCGGCGAGGTGAGGACGTACCGGACGTATAAGAGGAGGTGGTTTGGGTTGGCGCAGTTGATGTTACTGAACATTGTCGTCAGCTGGGATGTAAGTTAAGAGATCTTACCTCACTCTACACGTAGGAACAATCTTCAACAGGAAAAGACGAGGACTAACATAAGCACTAAAACCCTCTCAGTGGCTCACATTCGCCCCCGTCGCCGAATCCGCCGCAACATACTACAAAGTCTCCCAAACAGCCATAAACTGGCTCTCCATAGCCTTCGTGCTCGCCTTCCCCGTCATCGCCCCCCTAACCATCAAGATCCTCCACCTCGGCCCC